>JAQZBX010006277.1:0-13918 GCA_029593785.1 Cabassous unicinctus | reverse complement strand
ATATTAGAGATGCACCTAGTTAATGGGGAAAACACTTGACTAAGACTTTTGAGCCATAATATTTAATTCCAGTACTAAGCTATATGAGCTTGGACAATTTATTTAACATCTTTGTTTCTCTGAATACATATCTGTAAAATAAAGAGGTTAGACTTGGACAATATTCGAAATTCCTTTCTAATTCTCACATTCAACCCCCAATATGCAAAACATTAGTTTATTCCTTTCAGTCATTTCTTGTTAGAATCCCTTTTGCATGTAAGGTTTTTCCTGAATGTTAGATTATCAGATATTTGAACAATCATGAGTTAAGAATGAGGAGGCAAATATATAGAAGATTAAATTCAATGTTGATTGTAATATGCTCTAAAAGTGAGCAAAATGCTTTATTGTATTAATGCATATATTTTCACTTAAATCTTGCTCCGTTATTAGATCATCCACTCATAATTAGTACTATTAATGCTTATGGACAGCTGTTTCATGCAGATTAATATAATTATAAAGGAGCATGTAATGAATGCAGATCATTAGCCTTTGGCTTCAGATACATCTATATAGATTTTTAAAAGGTGGCTGTGAAATAACAATGTAGATCATTTCCCTACTAAGCATATACTTTATAGAAAGCTGTGGCTCTAAGGATTTGGAAGGACTGAGACACAGTCTTCTGAACAGGAGACTAAGCCAAGCCACCTACTGGCTTGGGAACTTAAGCTGTAATATTGCCAATATTACCATGAGACAAAGTTCCAAGTGCCTTATAGAAATGATTTTAGAATGGAAGCCTTAGAGTCTGAATTAGAGTCACATGAGTCCAGAGTCCTCTACTGGATAGAGAGGAAGAGCCACAAGGAGATAAATAAATAAACAAACAAACAGTCTCTTTAAAAATAAGTACATAATCCAATATCCAAAACACTGAAAAAATTCAAATGACAAGAAAAAAAACAGCAAAATCTGTAATAGGAATATAATTCACTCCAGGTGGAATTATATATTATTTTATAGTGGTAGACAGAGCTGAAAATAAATTATTTTATAGAAAAGCTTCACAAAGGTTTTCACGATATATATGATGATGTTCAAAAGGAGTGTGTAAGAATAACTTCCATTTAAGAAGGATAATATTGATAATAATGGGTACACTTGTGGCTGACACTGCTAGCTAGCAACCAAAAATCCATTATCCCCTTATCCCTGGCTAGACTGTTTTTCTCAGCTTCTCTGGCAGAGAGGTGAGGCAATGTGAGTAAGTTTTGGTCCATGAATGGTGCAGAACTGATGTGGGCCACTTCTATGCCAGGGCTTTTTATTATAAATAGTTGTAGACCGAGTTGTGCCTCCTCTTTCCTCTCTTTCCCCTTTCACACCTTTATTTCTATTGAAATGTGACTAAGCTCAACAACGGCTCTGAGAGATGACAGAGCCACAAGATAGGAGATCTCCAAGCTCCTGAATCACTGCAGGAAAAGAGACCTGCCCACTGAGCTGGTCCAAATGTGTTGTGCTATGTTGTGCCTGAGAAATGAAATTTATTGGGATTTACTAATTACATTTCAGTATCTGTTTGTTAAAACTCTTTAGCCTACCCTAATACACTTGCATTATTCTTATGGTACAAAAACCGGCAGAAATGAAAAGATAATAGGTAAATATGAAAAAGGAACCAATAAAAATATTATAAATAAAAATATGTTCACTGAAATTTTTTAAAAACTTAATAACTAGGGTAAATTTTCACAGACACATTCAAATAGAAAAATAGTAGAGTGGAAAATTGCATTGAGGAATTCACACAGAATGAAGCATAAAAAGCAAATAAATTTTTAAAAATGAAATAACAGGAAACATAGAATATAGACGAAGAAGTTCCCATTTTTGTCTAATAAAATTTCCAAAATAAGATAATGAAGAGAATAATTTCCAGAATTTAAGAAACATAGACTTCTCAAATTGGAAGTACACTCTGAATACTGAATCAGATTATAAACAGAAAAAGCACATTATGGTTAAACTAGAGAACAGCTAAGATAAAGAGAAAATATTAAAAACTACCCAGAAGGAAAACTAAATATCTATGAAGGAACATTAATGAGCTGGACAACAGATCATACAATAGGTGCCAGAACACAAAAGAATCATAGATTCAAAGTGAGGAAAGAAAATTACAGTCAAACTAAAATGTAATGCCCAATTAAAATACCTTTCAGGGTGTGGGCAAAATAAGTAAACATATTTTCTGACAAGAAAAGACTAAGAGAATTTACCACTCTCATTAACAGACTCACTAAAAGAACTATTAAAGTATGCACTTCAGCAAGAAGAAAAATAAACCTAAGGAGAATTGTAGGATATAAGAAGCAATAGCTGAAAAAAAGATAATTTAATTAAAGTTCATTTTAAAATAATAACTATTTCTGTGTTTTGAAAGGATAAAGGGGAAAGTAAAATCTAGACTATAAAAAGAAAGTGGGGGTTGAATTTGAGAGTTTTGAGAGGTCAGATTGTCGTCAGATCATTCTTTTCTTATAGGCATGGCCCCTGGTCATGGACATGAACATGGTCATAACAAAATGGAACTTCCAGATTATAAACAATGGAAGACAGAAGGAACACCATTAGAAACTGTCCAGGAGAAGCTGGCTGCACGAGGGCTAAGGGATCCATGGGGCCGCAATGAAGCTTGGAAATACATGGGTGGCTTTGCAAACAATGCTTCCTTCATTGGTGCGATATTGAAAGGATTCAAATGGGGATTTGCTGCATTTGCGGTAGCTGTAGGGGCTGAATATTTCCTGGAGTCCTCGAATAAAGATGAGAAGCATCACTGAAGATAGTACGTGGAAGTATCTAAGTGGCTTCTAAACTGTTAAAAATAAGATACCTTCATTGTAGCCTACTTGCCTGTGTGTTTGACCCTTAAACAATACCTGTAAGATTTAATAAAGTAAGAAAACATAACAAAAAATAAAAAAGTGGGGTGGGAGTTATTCTTTAAGTATTTAAAGTATATGAAAACTTATTTCCAAAAAAAAGTCACCTATTTCTAGTCCTGGAGGAGGTTGGAAATAATGAGTTACTTTAGACATTAAAAAAAAAAAAAATTGTTGAATAAGTAAGTTTAAAATCAAGTGTAACCACTAAAAGAATGAAATATAATTTATGTTTTCAAAACCACAGAGAGAAAATGGGTAAAGGAGCAAAGAAATTAACAAACAGAAAATATAAAATAAAATGGGAGAAATACATCTAAAAGAATCAGGAATACAATAAATGTAAATACTTGAAACTCAATTATTAAAAATGAAAATAATCATATTAGACAAAACAACAAAATTCAACTATGTGCTACTTGCTACTTTGCAGAGCAAAAGGTTAAAAATGAAAAAATGAAAAAATGTATACCACTAGGAATAAAAAAACCCTGTTATAACAATATTAATATTAGACAATATCAAATTTAAGTCAATTGCATTAATAGGAATAAAGAGATATGATTATAACAAAAGCAAAAATAAAAATATGACTCACGAATTATATGCATCTCACATTAATCAGTATTTCTTATCAATAAAGACTGATAACCATCTGAATAAATTTTAAGTAAAAGCAATTACTTAGTTACAAACAACATTTTCTTACCCGCTGATCCCTGTTATCACATAACAATTTAACATAAACTTTTAAACAATTATCCATAATTTAAATTTAATTCTCCTTTCAACTCTTAATCTTTACACTTTGTGAAGAGAGGGGAGAAAAGTCCTTTCGGTTATAAATACATTTTTCTGGTCCAACTGAGACTTCAGGAATTGAAGTACGTCTGCATAGCGGTCTCAGCCTTGGTTTCTGGGAAAACAGACTCTGAGGCAAAGCTTAAGTGTCAAGGTTTTATGGGGAGGTGCAAACCCAGGACAGTGATAGTGAGGGAAAAGGAAAGTGAGGCAGGGCAGAATGGGAAGCAGAGGCAAGGGGTGCTTTTCCAAGCTAGCCACTGCTTCAAAGATCCGCAGCTAGTCACTCATCTAAAGACAGACTATACAGAAACACTGTGCATCAAAATACTCTACAAGAGGGAGGGATGTTGAGGGAAGTTCTCTCCTCTTCTCCCCATCTGCTGTCCTCATTGACCAAAGTTCATTCCACAAGAAGTTAATTGCTCCACATTTCTGGGCTTCACCACCTGTCTCCTCTAGAACCTATGCCAACATCAAGGCTTTTCAGAATCAAGAACTGATGGAAGGAGCCAGAGATTCCAGGGGCTTCTTCAGGCAGTCAAACCGCATGGACTGCAAGAAGTTGGGTTCCCAGGAGGTCACTGGACAGAGCAAGTGGCCTAGGTCTTGAGAGAAGGTGAGGCAGAGATGATCTGAAGCAGCATGTAAGAACCCCGGACTCACTAAATACTTTATAGTCCTTGAGTAAATCATGTAATACTGATGGACTTTTTAAAATGCAAGTTGGACTACACCTCAGAGGAACCTGGCAGTAGAACAAATACTAAAATTTCTTTTATCCAGGTCCCTGCAATCCTTGTCCCTATCACTATTAGACAACATTAACAACCCTTTAGGATTCAAGAAAAGATAGGCATGATTCTTGGGCAACATGATCAACTGAGGCAGATGTTTATATGTTTTATGATACTGAGATTCTATGTCTTAAGTCCCTTCCTGGCTTGAAATCGGATGACTGATGCTTGCATTCTCCCTTACTTGATTTTCCTAGGAAAGACAAAAAAATGCTTTGGAAATAGTTTTTTCTTTCAATTCATTATGATTAAAGGTGAGTTTTTGTGAACTGTTTTCTTACCATAATAAGGAAGTAGCATGTAAACAGTTATTCTTTCTCATTCTATTTGAGGGAAGGGTAATAATTGTTGTGCTCTGAGTTTAGGGATAATAAACTGACTGCATGTCTAAAAGACTGCAATTTTGTTTTACAATTACAATACTATAGTTAGAAAAAACATACTTCCTGAAAGGTGGGAGTGATTTTCTAAAATGGACACCATACCATTTTGGATATACACAATTTCATATCCCCTTTTTCCCTTTATATTTTAAAATAATTTTCAAAAACATGAATTATTTGACTAAAAATAAAACAAGATTAAAAGCTTTAAAATTTAAATTTCAAGCTTTGCTATCCTATATTCATTAACTTATGGTTTACCTCTTCCTCACATAATAATGTAAAATTTGCAACATTAAACAAGCTACTAAGAAACAATTATCCATAGTCCCTCATTGTGTAAATTTTTAAACAATTTATTGAAGTATATCATTCATACATGAACATACATAAACTATAAATGTTCAGGAAACATCATGAACTTACAAAACAAACATGCATAACATCACACAGGGCTCCCACACATCAACCCCCCCCCCCACAAACACCTTGCATTGTTGTGAAATATTTGTTAACAAATCATGAAAGAGTATCGTCAAAGTATTACCACTAACTATAGTCCGTATCTTCCTCCCCTATACATTTTTTTAAGGATTTATTTATTTATTTACATCCATTTTTACCCACCCCTCCCATTTTTGCTATTTCTGTGTCCATTTGCTGGGCAACTCTCTGTGTCCGTTTCCTGCCCTCTCTTTTCATCCTTCTCCTCCTGTCTACTGGGATTCGATCCTCGGAATCTCCGTTGTGGGAGAGCGGCATCCTACTGCCTATGCCACTTTAGTTCCTGGTTTTTCGGTGTGTCTCGTCTTGGCTCTCCCTTGTGTCATTCTCCTGTTACATCATCATCTTGCTGCATGGTTCGCGGGGCCTGACGGCTCAACCACTTGCGGGGCCTGGCAGCACGCCCACGCACGGGGCCTGGTGGCCCACGTGCCTTCTATATTTTTCTTTTTTTTAATTTTTACTGAGAGGTCCCGGGGATCGAATCCAGATCCCTCCATATGGGAGATGGACGCCCAACCACCCGAGCCACATCCATCCCCCTGCTATACCTCTTAAGGTTGACCAAAGATACCCAAAGTTACATCTTTTCCCATACAGGATAGTCATATAATAAATCAGCCTTAGTTTATCACCAGCATTCTAAAAACCAGACCTAGGGAGAAAAACTAGGTCTGAGGACACATGAATGGTTTCTAATACAGCAAATGTTTAGCCTACCCTGATTATCACAATATCAGGACAGCAAGAATATTCTCATCTCGTTGTGTTTTCTTGTGTGAGTTGCCTACCAATTTTTATCATTTGTATTTTTCACAAATGTTCATTCTAATTGCACTTTTATATTTTACTTATTCAATTAAAATTATTGTGTAAACAATTTTTCTTGCTTATAGTCCTCAAACATTCAAATCTTATGGTTACATAATACTCCAATAAATGGATATTCCATCATTTACTTAATCATTACTCTGATCATGACTATATTTGTTTTATCAATTTCTTTTTCTTTTGTTTGTTTTGAGTTACTGGGACCTCGCATGTGGGAAGCTGGCACTCAACCATTGAGCCACATCAGCTCCCCTCAGTTGTTTTTTTTTTCTTTTTTAGGATTTATTTTTATTTTATTTTATTTTATTTTATTTTTATTTATTTATTCCCCTCCCCACTCCCCCCTCTCCCCTTCCCCCTTCCCCCCTCCCCCTTGTTTGTGCTCACTGTCTGCTGTTTGTTCATCCTCTTTTTTTTTTAGGAGGCACTGGGAACTGAACCCGGGACCTCTCATGTGGGAGGGAGGCACCCAATTACTTGAGCCACCTCCGCTCTCTCATTATTGTGATCTCATTGTGTTTCCTCGCTGTGCCTCTTCAGTGCGTCATCTCACTGCATCATCTTGTTGAGTCATCTTGTTGCATCAGCTCACCACATCAGCCCATTGCATCAGCTTGCTGTCTTGCTCATCTTCTTTAGGAGGTACCAGGAACTGAACCTGGGACCTCCCTTATGGTAGGCAGGTGCCCAGCCACTTGAGCCACATCCACTTCCCTGAGTTGTGTTTTTTTTTCATTTGTTTTGCTTCTTGTTGTTTTTGGCTTTTTAAGAGGCATCGGGAACTGAACCCCGGCCTCCCATGTGAGAAACAGGTGCTCAACCGCTTGAGCCACATCTGTTCCCATCAATTTATTTTTATTTTTAAAATTTTGGCTCTACAGATATCTCTGAAAAAGCAATGCCTTTATAAATTTACTTAAAATAAATTCCAAATAGTGGGATAATATGAGTCCAATATGCTATAAATGTTTCTAATTTTCTTGTAAATGACCGTATTATTTTTTCTTAGAATATGCTTCAAAAACTTTCCCCTTTTCTTTCCTTTGTCTTTCTTTATCCTTATTTGTATTTTTCTCTACTAACTTTGCATTTCTTCTCATTGCTTTAGGTTATAGATTTGCCTAAAGACATATCACCATTCCCTTCTGTCTTCAACTAATTTCTATCAATGACTTCTCCTTACTTATATGAAGGCCAATTTATTCTGATGCTCACAAGAATAAGACTATCAAGAATAGTTGAAAACAATGATAGTATAAACTTTTCAAAACATTGTATGCAAATGCATGCCATCCTTCAAAGGAGTTTGTACATGGGAAGCAGGTGCTCAACCACTGAGCTACACCCACTCCCCAATGAGAGTTGGTTTTTTCATTTGTTTGTTTTTTAAGAGGTACCAGGAATCGAGCCCAGGACCCTGTACATGGGAAGCAGGCACTCAACCGCTGAGCTACATCCGCTCCCCAGCTTATTTTTTATAATCCTAAATGGCATTATTCAGAATGACCACCTTTTTTGTTTTCCAATAACTAACAGTATAAGGCTTTTTATTGGCTATTATTACATCACTAAATATGGCAATTTAAAGATTACTACAAATTCTTTTACACTCATTGGATCAAAAGTTAGGGTCTGTGTCCCATCTTCTTGAATATGGGTATTCTCTGTGACTGCTTTGACCAAGAGAATATAGTGGAAGTGACACTACACTAGTTCCCAGGCAGACTATAAGAAACTGGCAGCTTCCATATCTTCTCTCTTAAAACACCCATTCTTGAAGCCTTGAGTTGCTATGTGAAATATCCAACTCCACTGAGCCCACTATGCTGTGAGGAAGCCCAAACTAGCCATATGAGAAGCCATAAATGGAGAAAGAGTGGTTCCCAGCCAACCCCCAAGTTTTACCACCCAGCCCTTAGCCTTTAAGTCAATCCAGCTGAGGGCCCAGACATGGTGGAGCCCTTCAATGTGCTCCTAACACAAAGATTCATGACATACAAAAGTAGTAGTAATAATCATAATAATAAATTCGTATTAAAAACCACTAAGTTTGGGAATAGTTTGTTACATAACAAGCAGTCGGTAACTGGAACCAGAAGTGATAGTTAATTTATTTGGAAAATTAGGTTATTTCCAATTTTATGCTATTGTTAGTGATGCCAGATCAAATATATTTGCATATAAATCCATATGAAAATCTGATTAGTTCCTCAGTATAAGTTCCTATAAATGGAATTATGAGGATAAAGGGTACAAATTAATACTTTTAAGGTTCTTGATACATACTGCCAAATACCATTCTGGAAAGATTATGACAAATTACACTCCTACCAGCAATGTAAAATGGTGTCTATATCCTCACATCCTCTCCAAACAGTAATTAATATTTTAAAAATTAGTTGTTAACATAGTGGCCAAAAAATGAAACTTGCATTTCTTAGACTATCAGTAAAGTTGAGCCTTTACTTTCAGATGATTAATTATCCTTTCTTTTTTCTCTTTTATGAATTGCCCAGTGATGTCAGAAGAGACTACTCACAAATCATCTTAAAATTCTAAACTTTTTATTCTTTGAATTCAGAACTTTAATAATCAAAACTAGCCACACTCTCAAACATAAAATCAGGTTTGATGTTATTTCTAATAAGAATATAGGAATAGAAAACTCTTAACTCCAATGTGTTTTAAAATTAGACTCTGTTGAGAATTGAATATGATATATATTGTTTTAGGTTACCAAAGGGCTGCCAATGCAAAGTACCAGAAACGTGTTGGCTTTTTTAAAGGGGATTTATTTGGGGTAAAAGTTTACAGAACCAAGGCCATGAAAAGTACAATTCAAGGCACTGTAAGAGGTGCTTTCTCACCAAAGTCAGCTGCCATGTATTGAAGCAAGATGGCAGGCAATCTCTCCCTGGTCTCTTTTTCCCTTCCAATCTTCCTTTCTCAGGCTTGGTTACTCTGCTTTCTTCCCAATTTCAGCTGCAAGCTGGCGTAGGACTTGTCTCTTAGGGCTTCCTATGTCAGTCTTGGCTGTTCCACTCTCTTCCCAAGTTCAGCTGTAAGCTATCAGGCATATATCAGGGCTGGTCTCCTCTTGGGCTGCTCCTTGGGCCCAACCTCTTGGGAGCTTTGTGCTCAAGCAATCCTCTCTCTCACATTGCAGAATCAAAATATGCAGGCTCCCTTTTTTAAACTCTGCCTGTCCTTGTATATCAAACCCAGCAAGGGGGCAGGGACTCAACCTGAGTCACAATCAAAATCCCTAAAGTTGAGGAGTAGGCGCAGCTCAGTGTTTGAGCACCTGCTTCCCATATATGAGATCCAGGGTTCAATCCCCAGTACCTCCCTAGCAATCTTATCAAGTAATCTAATCAAATGCCCCTCAACTGAGTTTAAAAAGGGTATCACACACCCAGAGGAATAAATTAGATTACAAACATAATCTTTCTCCTTTTTGGGATTCTTAAAATAATCTCAAATTGCCATATATATATATGTATATATAAAATTATTTTACCACATACATTTCAGGAAGATGCTTTGTTACTGAGAAAATCCTATCTATTTTATGTTACCAAGATGGGGAAACAACCTAATCTTGAAATTGATATTAAAACATTTTTTTTCCTTTTTATACGGTTATATTTTAAGCACATTTATTTTTATTGAAGCATTTCTCAGTCATTCAAAGGAATATATATAATGTATATATTCAGTCAATACATATTAAGTATATTAAGTGTACAATAAAATGTATATTTAAAAAGATATGTCCATCCAGAGCCTGTGAATGTGACTTTGTTTGGGAAAAAGATGATCCCATATGGTCTCTCTTTAACACCCATTCTTTTTTTTTTTTTTCATTTTTTAGAAAAATATTTTTTAGAGAAGTTGTAGGTTTGCAAAACAATCTCACATAAAATACAGAATTCCATATATACCACCCCACCACTAACACCTTGCATTGGTGTGGAACATTTGTTACAATTCATGATATCACTTTTTAAATAATTGTACTATTTTTTTTTCACAATATATACTGGTGTGAGTTTTTTGTGGGTCGCAGAAAATCCTGTTCAAGCAATTATCTCTACTTCCTGAAGATGCAGCAAGTTCACCCGCTTTCACCTCATACCATTAACATTTTTCTGGCCAAAGAATGGGGGCCTGCCCACCTCTGCACCTTGGGATGAGATGGACAAGTGGTGAAGGTGTAGGTCTGCTAATCCATCCTGCTCTAGACATGTACGTTTGAGTCCCATCCTGGTTCATTATCATTCTTTACAAAACCGGGAATCTAGTGTGTAGAAAAACGACAGCTGTTTTGCTTATTGCAATAATATTTGAGGTCACCTGCCTCCTCATCTCTTTTTTTTTTTAAACAAATCAATTTTATTGATACATAAAGCACACAATTCATCCAAAGTAACACCCATTCTTGATGATTCCAGATAGGATCATCAAGGTCCTTAAATCCAATTACTGGTGCCCTTATAGGAAAGGGAGAGGGATATCATAGCCGTGGACACAGACGGGAAGGACATGTGAAGACAGAGGCAGAGGCTGGAGTGATGGATCTATGAGCAGAGGAACATCAGTCATTGCCAGCAGCCACCAGGAGCTAGAAGAGAAGTATGGGATGATTCTCCTTTAGAATGCCCGGAAGGGACCAACCCTGCCAACACCTTGATTTTGGACTCTGGCCTCCAGAATTGTGAGACTAAATTTCTGTTGTTCTAAGCCACTCCATTTGTGGTAATTTGTTACAGCAGACCTAGAAAATTAATACTCCTACCTATTATCCTTCACCATAAAAAGTGGATTAAGGGAGCAGACGAAGCTCAGTGACTGAGCACCTGCCTCCTATGTTCCAGGTCCCAGGTTCAAACCCCGGTAACTCCTAAAATAAAATAAAATTTTAAAATGGATTAAAACCAGTCCTTTAGAAGTTACCTTTATGTCTCCTTAATAGCATCCCCTTCCTTCCCAAAAGTAACCATGCCCCTAAATTTTATGTCAATCATTCCCTTTGTTTCCGTCATGATTTTATCAAGATTAGAGATTGATAATGATAATCTATAATCTGTTGTTTTGCACTACGTATAAAATGGACTCATACAATGTAAATACTTCTAACTTGCCTTTTTGCTCAATATTATGTTTTTGAGATTCACGTTGATTTGGACAGCTGTAGATCATTTTCATTGTTGATCCCTTCTATTGTTTATCCATTCCATCTATATTTGGATTATTTCTAGTTTTCTTTCTATTATAAACAATTCTGCCAAAAGCATGCTTCTATTATGTCTCCAGATAATATCTGACAAAGATTTTTCTAACTGGGGAAGATTATCCAGAATTATAACTACTGCATTATAGATGTCCTTTCACATTTTTAGATAATACCAAAATATTTCCAAAGAGGCTGAACTAATTTTCACTCTTACCAGCAGTGTATGAGTGTTCCTCTTGCTCCACATTCTTGCCAATAATTTTTGTTACCTATCCATGATTTATTTAGGAAACTTTCAATCGATGCAGACCTCAACTTCATAGTATCATTTTTAAATTGTTTTTTAAAAAGGCATTGCTGGGATGCGGATGTGGCTCAATTGACTGGGCTCCCATCTACCATATGGGAGGCCCCAGGCTCAATTCCCAGGGCCTCCTGGTGAAGGCAAGCTGGCCCGCGCTCACGGAGAGCTGACGGCCCAGGCCCGCAGATGGCGCAGCAAGATGACACAACAGAGGGGAACAAGCAGACACAGAAGAATGCACAGCGAGTGGACACAGAGAGCAGACAGCGAGTGCAAGCGGCAAGGGTGAGGGGGAATAAATAAATAAATAAATAAAGCAAAGCTAAAAAATAAATAAATAAAATAAAAAACAAAGGCATTGCTATTTAGAATCAGATAAGACACATTTTTGAGGACTTCCTGTGTGTTATACCTATTTAATCATCACAGCATCATAAGGAAATTATTTTCATCACAAATTTATAGTTGAGAAAAGTGAGCCTGAGAGATTACTAATTAACTAGTTTATACAATAGGTAGTAGCAAGCCTTCTAACCCAAGGTCTCTGGCTACTTTTATTCTTTTGGGTTACTCTCACCTAATTTACAAATGTAGAGTCATAGCCGATATTACAAAGCAAGTTCTTATACCAACTTGCTCAAAAAGAAAAAAAAAATCTGAGAACCAAATTAGAATGTAAAACTGCCACTCATTTTAGCTATACATGATGTACTGTTGACAAAGAAGAAATCCATTTGTAATGCTTCAGTATATCATTAGGGAGGCAAGCTGACTGAGTGAACTGAGCCTGGCATTTATCACTGAATCCAGATAAAGAGCCACTGAGTTGTGGTATTCTGCAACCTTCTTCCTGACAGCCACCCACAAGCTCTCCAATTACTTAAGCAGTCTTTTCAGCATCATTTAAACAACTCTAGCTTTCCCAGTGCCACTTTAATACAGGAAACACTTGAAGGCTCTACTGGTACTACCCTCCTTTCTTTAAATTCCCATGATCTTTGGGTATATCTATATTTTAATTGTCCATTTTTAGCATATGATTATGAAAATAAAATGAGGATTAACAATCCATTTTTAATACATGATCATAAAAATAAGAAGTGATGCCTGCTTCACATTTCAAGGTAGGTAATAAAAATAAGACAGCTTGTACAAGACAAAGCCTATCTACTGAAACTTCGTCTCAGCCCCACCAGATACTACTTATTGATGCCATATTGAAGATATATTGACAGTATGAGAGAAGATTTCTGCCTGTGCTGCTTAGTAGGTCCAATAAGTACCCACTGAAAACCAACAGCTCCCTGTGAATAAGATTTGATCCAGTCCCTGCCCATTACTAGGATGGCTTCAGAGCCTGGGTCCTCTAACTCTGTTGTCCTCTCAAGGCCATCATTAGACAATATAAGTAGAGAACTGCTTTTGCTGAGACAAAGATTTCCAAATGATGCTTTAAAGAAACATTTCATTGGGCAGATGCACTTTTGCTATTGAAACGATCCTGACCACACTATATGCCAACATAATCTTCTTTCAAATATTCTGCTATTAATAGAGATGACTTTTGTCTTCAGTGACAATGACAGAGCTGATCACAAAATTCTATCTTCAAAAATGGTCTTTGTTGTCCAGAATCTCATCTTATTGAAATCTATTGATAAACACTTCTATAAAATGACCATTGATGTTCTTACTAATGGCCATAAGTGCTGTGTTTCTGAGCATTTAAGATTTAGTAATTTTGGTACTATGTGTATTATATTTCTTATTTGGTTTTTTATTTTGTTTAGCCTTAATAATGCTAACATAAGAAACTTCTAAAATAAGTAAAAGTAATTGCTTTTGAATTAAAAGTATTGCTTTCGGGAAAATTGTACCTGGTATAGAAAGGGGTGGGGGACAAAGGAGGTGGTGAAAGGTAGAAAGAGAATAGCTGTTTTTCACTATAAGCCTTTCATTTGATTACTAACCATTATGCATATATTACTTATATGTTACGTGCCTCATTACTTTATGGTATTTTACTGTTTATGGATTATCTCATTTGATCTTCCCAACAGCACTGTAGGGAAGATATGAATGGAATTTTCTTTGTAATGTTCTATTAGGTAAAAATATTTTATAAA
>JAQZBX010006276.1:32912-53746 GCA_029593785.1 Cabassous unicinctus | reverse complement strand
TTTTTTTTTTTTTTTTTTTTTACTGTTAGAGGTGTTATATTGGAATCCCAACAAAGGTTCAGCAAAATATTAGCAAAAAAAGTTTTGTGAAATATTATTTCTTCATATATTGCTTATATTATTTGAAAGCACACTTAATCTTAAGCCTATAAAAATTTATTTCAATGGCTAGAAAAAAAAACTCATTCATGGTTATTTTGAAATCAAGAAGAAGATCCTATTGAGATGGCATCTACACAGAATATCTTACACCCCAAGGTCCCCTATTTTGAAACAAATTGATGTTAGCTTTTGAATCTCCACATAAGCTTTTATAACTATCACTGAATATTTGATGAATTTAAGAATTGTATATTCAAAACTTTAATATATAAAAATAATATTTTGTAATAACTTGATCAATGTAAACAAATTCACTCTGAAAATTCTGTTGTATAAACAATATTGTTTCTAAATCTACATGAAAATTGATTTCATTATCATTAAAAATGTAAGATTTATGATGATTCATTTCACCTGGTTGTATATAGAATTAGGTTTTGGGCCATTAATATAATGATAAAAACTGTACTCAGCACAGATTTTTACATTTTTCTAACATATTTCTTTTAATATAATAATTGCCAATAAACTAAAATAATAAAACAAACTTCACAAATCTTGTTCTGACTGATTGCATTACATGTCCTTTATCAATGAATTAGTTAACACTACCAAACCTGACTGGAGAAACACCACCAAATTTTTTGTCATGCCTCAAAAAGTAACGTTCATTAGCGAGTGCACAAGCCTAGAAAAAAGTTAATTATGCTGCCCAAGTCAAAGCAAAATAAGTGAAATTATGAGTTTTACAAAAGCATATTGTGAAAGAAGTCAAGACATATCACAAATATTTCATAATAATATCATGATATTACTGAAAATTGACCATAATAAAATTATATAAACACATAAGTAAACACATAAATAAGCTTTACACACAAAAAGTAAAATACCTGGAGACAAATATATCGAAATAATAACAACATTTATGAACAAATTTCATTTTTTTCTTTCTCTTTTGTTTAATAATATTTGTATAATAAACAATGTTTAATCCTATAATAGTGTCATTGGGAAAAATGGGGTATTCCATCCTTGGTGGTAAATAATCAGGCCTTTCAGTGACAGAGTAATTAAGCATTTCTCTAGAAATACCTCCTCTTTCACCCAGACATAAATTGAGCATCACAAAGGAATAGCAAGATGCAGCTCAACATTGTGTGACTTCTAAGAGGAAGGAAACTCTTTGTTACTAACCTAGCATGGATGCATTAGCCCTTGAATCTTTATCCGTTGACTCATGCCAAGCAATCTTCTTGGGAAATTGGTCCCAGAGATGACCAAACATTGCATTACCAGCAAATGTCTATATAAGAGATGCCTTGGATTTATCAAGATGAAAGGCAAGGGATTCTCTGCTCTGCTTGTGTTCACAGTGCCTCCTGGATACACTTGTGAGACAAAATTTCCAAGTGAACTTTTTATTTGAACAGGTCATGAGCAAAAGTTTTAAGTTATTTATTGTACCTCAAATTTAAAAAAAATTAAAAAGTTCATGTAGAAAAAAATAAATCTAGATTATCTGAAAATAATGAAATATATTGCAGAAATTTCTGGCCCCTTATATGGTTTACATATTTTATTTGTGAGAAAAACTTGAGATTGACAACTGTCTACACAGATAATGCTGGAAGAAGTTTTTGACATACTTTGACCCATGGTAAGTATTAATCTCAAATTAGAGCTTTGTAGTTTACCTCAAAAAAATGGGATATTAATATGATAGTATGCATATATATATCATGTAGTTCTTAACTAAGTAATGTCAATATTTATAGAAATGGAAATATAGAACTGATGGAATCAGAGAAATCAAGCAATGAACATATGTAAAAAATACAATTTTTGGAGGAATTTTGATTATATAATCTGTTAAAAAACCTATCTTCTGAAAATTAAAAGTAATGTGTGCTCTAAAATATTACCAAACTTAAAGTTTTAACTTATGACCCATTTTTATTATATAATATTGGATACAAAATAACAGTAAATGACGAATTAAAATGCTCGATATTTTTTGTGAAAATTAATATAACTAGGAATATAATGTTATGAGCATGATCTCTGGACTCAAACAATTTTGCTAGATTCACAGAAGCAATAATGCTTAATGGTTGTGACTCTGGATAAATTAATTTCCATGCCTTATTTCTCATCTAAAAAATATGTACAATAGTAATATTTACAATACAATATTTTAATCTGAATAAGTGTGTTAATGAGAAGAAGTATTGACAACAGTGTCGTAGTCATTTTAATTAGGTAATATATATGTATCCCCATTATACAATATCCAAAAGTTTATTTATACAGAATTTATATTTGGCACTCAACTAAGATTTTTTTCAGCCATATTTGGTGAACTATTTTTTATTATTAATTTCTAAATTCACTAAACTAATTTAAGAAAAATTGCAGATCATTTCTATTTTTAAAAAAATTTTTTGAAGTCATTCATGCTAAGTATAACATTTGATTTCTCAATCGTTTACAACAGTAAAACATATTATGGGAACTAGGAACAATACAAATATGCCTGACTTCATCCTTCTGGGATTAGCAGAATCTGAAGAGATCCGGCAGGTCTTATTTATACTATTTCTCCTGATATACTTGAATACCGTGCTCGGAATGCAGGGATGATACTGATAATTCGCCTGGATCTCAAGCTTCACACCGTCATGTACTTTTCCTCAGTCACCTGTCATTCCTTGACCTCAGTTATTCAATGGTCATCACACCTAAAATCTTAGAGAAGTTACTGACTTCCGACAAATATCTTTCATTCACGGGTTACTTCACCCAAATGTATTTTTTTGTCTTCTTGGTTGTCACTGAATTTTACTTTCTTACTTCAGTGGCCTATGACCGCTATGTGGCTGTCTGCCAGCCTCTTCACTACCAGATTACAATGTCCATGAGACTCTGCAGCGCCCTCATCACTGGGTCCTATATGATTGGTTTCATTGAATCATTAGTCATTGTTCTTCACATACACAGCTTGCATTTCTGCAAATCCAATGTAATCTATCACTTTTTCTGTGACACAACCCCAATTTTAACCCTGTCCTGCACTGACACTCATGACACTGAAATCTTGATATTCATTCTCGCTACTTGAAAGGCAGTGGTCTCTCTTAGCATAATCTCTGTGTTTTACGGGTCCATTCCGTCGACTATCCTGAAAATTAATTCCACTTCAGCAAAGAACAAAGCCTTCTCTACTTGTGCGTCCCACCTCCTAGGAGTCACAATATTTTCTGGCATCATTATTTTTACTTATTTAAAACCAAAGAAGTCCTACTCCTTTTGAAATGATCAAGTGGTCTCTGTTTTATGCTATGGTGATCCCCATGCTGAACCCACTCATTTATAATCTTAGGAACAAAAAAGTGAAAAAGGCTGTCATTAGAGTCACGCTGAAAAGAGAGGGCTCCAGACAATTGAAATGTCAGTGATGCTGAACACTTTAGTGTACTTTTTCTTTCTTTCCTATTTCTGGATTCATCCTCTAAATACAGTAGCATCATTTAATTAGCTTGACTTTCTGTTGAGACACCCTCTATTTGACCACAAATGATTGAACATTTCAAGAATATGTTTTTAGAATTCCATGTAATAATTAGAAGCCATGAAATACATGTTATCCTATTTTTAAAATGTATGTATTTCTAAGGGCAACTAATGTTCAAAAGCAACTGAAATGTAATGTAGCTCAATCTTATAGAGTGCTGCTTTAGACTGAAAAATCTAATGTTGAGAGTCTCACTCGGTGAACTTATTAGCTATATATCCCCAACTGAAATGATAAATCAAGCATTCTCACCTGTACAAGAAAAATAATTTTAAATTCATAGTTACCTTAAAGATCAAATCACATGATAAATAGAAATAATTTAATTCATTAACTATAAATTTGACCAGGATCATCAGAATGCTTAAATTCTTGCACAATTTTGAAAACACAATATATATTGTTATGAAAATACTCACTCATGTTATGTAAATATTTTGGCTAATCTTATTCATAACCAAACAGTTAGAAAGGAAAAAGAGAACTTCAATGTTTGCTCTTGGAAAAAATTGGAATATTATGATAGAATCAATCTATAGAAAAAATTATATGTTAGCATTGAATACAATTTGGTAACATGTTAAATTATTACATAAAATAGCAATATCCTTATCATTTTTGAGAGTTTTATACATGGCCTTTTAGACAATTCTTATGTACATGTGTATATTGCATATATATATAAAGTTTTGTCATTTTTTGTTTTTCTTTGCAGCTTTTATTTTTCATTCATCCTTATAACTTTTGGTAATTCTTTTGTCATTTGATTTGGGAGATGAATGTTTTCTTGGTATAATAGTGAAATCAAGAATCTCATTTTGCATTGCTTTTAAGCCCTGAATTTTTGTAAATTCATGAGGTAAAATAATTGTATGTAGATATATATCTTTGCATCTACCTGCTAATCATTTGAAAACCTTCCCATTCTGTGAGGCATCAACTAACTTCAGTATTTACTCTGTCTTTGTTTAATGCTGACATGATTAAAAAATCATGTCATTTTTCCTAGTTTTAATAAGTTTATGTTCTTTAAAAAGACATACATTTTTGAGTTAAATTCTTGCTTTATTTGTTTTAAGAATGTTAATAGAGAAAAGTTACAAAGCTAAGAATTGATCATCAGTCCAAATTTTGTGAAATCCCATGAATTTTTTCAGGCAGCTTGTTAATAATTTTCCTTCAAAAATTCCTCTAAACAATCTGGAATTGCAATTTTGTTTTCTCTACTTTTCAAAGTATATTTAAGAAAGTAGGTTTTCTTTATATTCTTATATTTGATTAACTTTATTTAAACTTAAGAAATATTTATTAGGGAGCCGGACCCTGCGTTGATTGGCTTCATGGCGCTGTCTGTCATGAAGCGGGCCACGCCCTCTTGGGGGCGGGTGTCCCAGAACCCGGCCAGACCTCTTTGACCCACGGCTCTTGTTGGCACTCCCGGCCCCTCAAGTCCCGCGCAGCCCGGGGCACGGCGGCGGCCGCTTTATGAGCTCTGAGGCGTTTTTGGGATAGCGTGACCTGACCTAGTGCAGGTGTTCGGGCCGTGACGCCGCGCAGGGATCCAGGAGTGTAGCGAGGAATGGATTATCGCATCCCGGGCCTCCACCCAGGCCCGCGTCCCTGGCCCCTCGATAGCGAACCTCCATAAACCTGAGGACTGAATTATTGCATGAATTGATGTCTGTCCCCACTCCTGCTGATCTGGAAACTGACTAGACTGTTAATTGAATAAGACATAAACTTTTATTGCATTGAATTCATTATAGGTATGTGCCAATTTGTTGCTGAATCCTGGTTTGCCATAACTAAAAGAGAAATTGGATTTGGAAGTGGCTTTTGCCATAATATAAACTATAGATATAGGACATTTTGGAAGTCATAGTAATAGAACTTTAGCCATTTGAACTGATTTTTTAGTTTTCATATCTCTTTTCTAATTTTCTTAATTTTGTTTTACTTTGAGTCATGCTTCCATTTATCTTCAGACACTTATATTGAATTTTTTTCAGCTCTCATTGTTTAAGTTTTAGTAACTATTTTTCCTTCTAAGATTGTTTCTTATAGCATCTTGGTCTTGTTTTATGAATATTGTATCATTTGTTCTCCCTCTGATGATATTAAATCTTTTTTTAGGAAAAAAAAGAAATATTTATTAGGTATATTTTTCCCTTTAGGGATCTTTAGTCTTTTAATGTATATTAAAATTTTCTTTGTAGTATTATAATTATTCATTTTCTTAAATCATTTTTGAAATATTAAAATAATTTTCAAGTTGTTTTACAATTAAATTTTTAATGAATTTTCAATCGTTCATCACTCTATTAATTTAATACAATTATTAAAATGTGCATTATTTTTCTTTACATTTGGAATTTGCATAAAAGTTTAACTTATCATATATAGTATTCATTTAAATTACTGTAACAATATTTAAATTTGCTCCGATCTCTAATTTCTGTAGAATTTGCATTTATTGCAATTCCTCTTTGTTTCGTTTGCAATTATCTTTTTCTTTGCTAATGATTTCTTTTTAAATGATATATATTGTCTTTTCTTAGTAGTTACCAGGGATTCAACCCTGAACCTTGTACAAGGGAAACAGGTGGCCAAACCACAGAGCTACACCCATTTCCCAATAATATACTTTTAGACTAATTTCTTATCTCATATATGCATTGTTTCTTTCCTTATATTTGTAGGCCCTTTATATTTTCTTGTCTTTTTAAAGAACTCTTCTGGATTTGTTTTGATTATGTACATTTCTATAATTTAGAAAATGAATCATGTTGGTTTGCATTGGCAATGATGGCAAACAGCTTCTCTAATTTTCCAGAGATTAGTAAGTTCAGAATTTGCCTATGTTTTAATTAAGTTCAAACTACCATGTCCTCTTATAATGTATTCTAGGAAGTATTTATGGTGTTATTAACTAAATGTAACTTAACCACTGGGCAAAGTGAACACACTAGACTATTTACATTTCCCTCTGTTTTCTCTTTTTATGTCATGTTTTATGTAAGATGTGGTCTGATATATTTTAAGACAAAATACTTTTGTAAATGATGTTATGTCAAAATTCTATGTATTAGAAAGTTTGAACTGCTTAAAATGATTTTAAAAGACTGGAATGAAGCATAAGAAATATGGACAATATTTTTGTTTGCAAGTGTTTGATGATATATAATTATGATAAAAATAGATCATATTGTCTGAGTACCTACTGCGAGCCAGACAATATTCAAAGGGTGATAAGTATACATTTAACATAGTTTCTCTTCACAAGGTAACTCTCAGGTAGCTACTTGCAATATCTAGGATTTAATTATTGGTAATGTAAAACCATGTTCTTACTTGTTCAGACAAATACTTAAGGGTCATAGTGGCATTTCCTCTCTGTTACATATCTCCCGTAGAGTCCATCAGAATATCATATTGATGCCCTGTGCAGAATATATTTGGAATGTGACTATTTCTCAATATCTCTTCTGCTACCTCCTTGGTCCATAGAACTATTCTCTTAGTCTTTAAATTATTGCAACAGCCTTCTAGATTGACTCTGTTTTCTGCTTCATACCCTTGTGACAGTTTGAAATTCTTTCACGAATCTCAAAAAGATTATGTCCTGAAATTTATTTATTCTCACGGGTGTGAGACCCTTTTTGATTGGACTATGTCAGTGAGGCTTGACTCAAGTTGAGTTTCTATCCTCTTTCTGAGTCTGGTAAATAGAGACACACAGTAAAAGAAACATACCATATTTGATCCTTCAGTGTGAGAAGAAGGATTCCAGTTTTGCCCACAAATGTGCTACAAGGAGAGAAGTCCCTGAGAGGCTCAAAGAGCTGAGGCCCAGGATCAGGACGATATGAGCCATATGCCTAATAGCTCACAGTTGAACTCAGGAAGAAAGTGGAAGAGCCTAGACTGATAGAGAAGTTCCTAAAAGAGATAAGCCCTATGCCGTGTTGCAAACAGCTGAGTTGTGGGAGATGGTAGATTCTGGAGGAGAAGGCAAAGACCTTGGCAGAGATTGATGGCCATCTTGCCTCACCATGTGGCCATACAACAGGATCAATAGTAGCTTAATTTTGTGAGAAAGTACCTCAGATTGTGCCCTGATTTGGACATTTCATGACCTTGGAAATGTAAGCTTTACCCCAAATAAATCACCTTTACAAAAGCCAACCCATTTCTGGTACTTTGCATCAGCAGCCCTGTGGCAATCTGAAACACCTCTTGAGTCTAATCTCAATGTAGAGACCAAGTGATAGTGCTAAAACATAGTTGTTTATGTCACTTTTCTTCACAAAACATACAAAACTACTCATCACATTAAGAATAAAAAATCAAAATTTTTACGAGATACTTCAGGTCCAAAATTATCTTGCCCCTACTTCTTATTTCTATGAACTCATGCTTTATCATTGTGTCTATCACGCTCACTTTGTAGCAGACTCACTGACCTACTCCTACTTCCTTATTCACATTAGTCTTGATGCTGCCTGGAATGTTTCCTTTTTTTCTCCTTCCTGAAATTCCCTTTTCTGGATAATTGCATGGGCCTTTTCTCATTCACTTCCTCTTAAGATCATACCTTGCCACCCTATTTAAAGTCACACCTCTCCAATCATTGATCAATGCAGCCGTTGTTTTCCATAGTAGTTATTCCCATCTAACATTCTATATATTTTGCTAATGCCTTTGGCTTATTCTCTGTTTTCCTCCACATTGAAAGCTCTATGAGCATAAGACTTTCGCCAATTATGTTCAATGCTTTATCCCCAACACATAGACAAGTGCCTCAATAAATGTATTTGAATGGCCGAATTCTACAGATGATGAAACTGGGGTACAAAATTTCCTAGATTGTTCATAGTCAGGCAAATATGAACAGTTTTAAGGTCAAGCTCATATTTGAATGTACACATTCTGACATGAGAGTTTGCATTCTTAATCATCACATTATCATATGACATATTTGTCTACAAATTAAACTATACAGAGTTGAAAACTTATAACACATTATATTAAAAATATGTTAACAAATACACTGATGAGAGGCATATGTTGCCAGTAGACTTATAGAAGACTCAATAGTTTTGAGTAGAAGACAGTATAGTTTTGGTGATACCTTTAAATATACTCAAAAATACAATTATAGTCCTATTTACAGGAAGAAAGAACTCAATAGAGGAAATAATGATTTTTCAGAGGATTTGATTAGGCTGGGGAAAGAACCTGTATTAGACATGTATAAGCTGTTTGGTATCAGAAAGGGCTTCAGAAACAGAGTGGCTCAACAATAGGGAAGGTATTTTCCTTGGATGTAATAGCGCAGACTTTAACTGACTAGGCTTTGTGGGTGAATCTTTTCCTTGAGGTAATTCTAGAAACCAGCCTTCCTCTATGCTGTTGCTGTAATATCACCCAAGGCGTGCTCTTCTTCTGGGTAGAAGTTCTTTCCCATAGCACACTGTACACATTCTAGTCTGAGGGAAATGTGAGATTTTTATATTTGGAGAGCAATTTCAAATTTTTTTGGCAATTGGATGGTTTTTAAGGAAAAGATCAATCTCTTTAAGAGACATAGGAGTAAATATGCTACATATTTCTTCTGATTTTGGATAAAATGTACATTTCATCTAAGTTATCAAATTTACTATTTAAAAGTCTTTTATAACATTTTCTTATTATCCTTTTTATATTTGTTTGTAATTATCATGGAATCCTTACTTTAATCCCTTATGTTAGTAGTTTCTATTTTCTCTCTAAGAGGTTGCCCTAGTTATTATTATATGCATATTTAATTTATCATAGCCTACCTAAAATAATATACCACATAACTTTAAAAATTAGACTATAAATAGTATTCAGTTCTTCTTTCCCATTTTGTTATTTTTGTCGTAAATTTTACTTTTATACATGGTTTAAACCCAACAATTCATCTTCTAATCCAACTTTAGACAATTATTTTTAAAGCATTAAAATTTTCCAAATTAAATATTAGATATATATTTTAACATCATTTATGTCTATATTTAGACCCAACTCTCTTTCAATTTTTCGGTAGGCTCAGGAAAATCTATGATTTTTTAGGTTGCTTGTCTTTGTTTTTCCAAATGGCCTCCCTATTCTTCCTCTACCTCCTTTTCCTGCTCATTTTCCCTGTCTCCATTTTCTTCTCCACATTATTCTTCTTCTACATCTACAACTACTTCTACTTCTAATTTTCTTCTACCTTTTCTTTCTACTCTTCATCCTCTTTTTCCTTTTTCTACTTCTACTCCTATTTTTATTGTCTTCAACTTATTGATCACACAGAATAAAAACATGTAAATTCTACATGTACCAACTATCTGAATGATTTTTCAAATCTAGTGAAACCACTTTCCCCACCTTCTTAAAAACATACATTTCTCTTTTATTTTGCCATTGAGCTAATGAAGAAATCATTATTTCATAAGGTATTGTCAGGAAGCCTGATAATCATAGACAAACTGAAAAGATCAGTTTTTTCTTTATTCTGTATATTAGAGGAGAATATTTTGAAAAACAAAGTAGATGAGACCACTTATACCTATAATGTTTTTTAGGTTCCTTTACATTTCTAAGGTACAGCATTAGAACCCCAGAAAGATATACTGGCATGTGTGAAGTTATACAGGAAGGATATATGTGAAGCAACCAGACTGCATAAAATTGAGAAAGGAATATAGAACTTCCACTTCTACTTAAGATACAGAAATTTACCCCAACTCGTACACTTTGTAGAAAACCAGACAATATAAAAAAAATCATAGATTTCCTGAGCCTGCCAAAAAATTCAGGTTGGGGAAAAACAATCCAAGTAATTTGAATTCCAAAGTGGGATCAGACTCTCAAAGAGATGTGAGAAATGTATCATTAAAACTTTATCAGAAGGTAGAAGAACGAGATGGCCATAGTAAAAGCAAATAATCATATATCAGATCAATTATAAAGAATTGTTAAAGCCAAGTCTGAGCTACGGTGTCAGATGGAAAGAGAAGAGAAACATAGAATCAAGGGGTTTGCATCCACTCTCAAAGTCTACTATGTAGGTCTCTACCAAATGATGATGACAAAGATTGGGGGCTGGCTGGGACATGTTCTAACAAGGTTACTGTACAAGCCACAAAATACCAAACACCCCCATATCTAACCAAATGATGGACTGCTGTTGCTTTGCCAACTATAGCAATTCAGTCCAAATATTAGACAAAATGATATCATGTTAATCTGCATTAAAATTGCTCTATCCTCTTTTTTTAAAAGACTTATTTATTTACTTTTTCTCCACCCCCCCCCTTTTTTTGCTCTTTCTGTGTTCATACACTGGGCAACTCTCTGTGCCTGTTTCCAGCCCTCTCTTCTAATCCTTCTCCTCCGTCTTCATGAGGATTCATTCCTTGGGAACTCTGATGTGGGAGAGAGGTGTCCTACTACCTGTGCCACCCTAGTTCCTTGTTTTTTGGCACATTTAACGTTGGCTTTCCCTTGTGTCACTCTCCTGTTATGTCATCATCTTGCTGCATGGCTCAGTGGGTCCTGGAGGCTCACCCATGCAGAGGGCCTGGGGGCTCAGCCGCTTGTGGGGTATAATGGCACACCTGCACATGGGGCCTGGTGGCCCATATGACTTCTAGATTTTTCTATTTTTTATTTTTACTGGGAGGTCCCTGGGATCGAAGTCCCTTCATATGGAAGACGGTTGTCCAACCATTTGAGCCACATCCGTCACCCTGTGTAACCGTTGGCCAATTTGATGTAATTATGAATTCCAAAAATATAATTGGATCATGCTTGTAAACTGATCTGTTAATCTGGGCATGATTATGTTATGGTTGGGGTGTTGAGGGTGTTGGGGGTGTTGAGCCCCACCCCTTGGTGGGTGGGGAATCAAATATAAAATGCATGGCAAGAACAGTTTTGAGAAGAAGTTTTTGAGAAGCAGTTTTCATGTTGGAGAAAAGGCCCCAGAAGAAGAGAAGTGAGCCATTCACCTGATAGTCTACAGCTGACCTTATGGAGTAACCAGAAGAGCTAAGCCCGGAGAGAAACGCAGCCCTGGGAAGAGAGGAACATATGAAGCCTGAACCCTGGCAAATGTCGGCAGCTGTCTTGCTCCAACACGTGGCAATGAGCTTTGGTGAGAAGAAACTTAATGCTTTGTGGTCTGGTATCTGTGGAATTCTACCCCAAATAAATACCCTTTATAAAGACCAAACCATTTTTGGTATTTCACATTAGCACCCCTTTGGCTGACTAAGACAGAATTTGGTACCTAGGAGTGGGGAAGTACTTTTGTAATTACCAAAATGTTGGAACAGTTTTATAAATGGGTAAGGGGTATTTTTTGGAGGAAATGTGAAATGCTTGATGAAAAAGGCCAAGATCGCTTTGAAGAAACTGTTGATAGCAATGTGGACGCTAAAGAGACTTTTTATAATGCATTAGAAGTAAATGATGAAACTATTATTGGAAACTGGAGGAAAGACGATCCATGTTTTAAAGTTGCAGAGAACTTAGCAAGATTAACTCCTGGTGTTATATGGAAGACAGAACTTGAAAATGGCAAACCAGAGCATTTAGCTGAAGAACTTTCCAAGCTAAACTCAGAGAATGTGGCTTGGCTTCTCCTTACAGCTTATAGCAAAATACTAGGTGAGCAAAATACACTAAGGACTGAACTTTTGGGCACAAAGAAAACAGAAAATGATTCTGGGACTTCCAAATTTCAGGAAATCAAATTCCCAGATGAAAATGCCCTATTTGAAGACTTTACTAAACTTGGAACTCGTAACTCAGAATTGAAGATGCAGTTATCTCGGAAGACTTGTGGAAAGTCTTACTGTCTGATGGCTTGGACCCCTGCTTCCTGCATGCTAAACCAACAAAGTTTTTGAGAGAGCTGTATGAACAAAACCACTGTCAGTTTGGACAAAAGAGAACATGGAAAGGAGAGATTGAAGGAGAATCACCATTAAGAAGAAAACTGTGGAAGCCGAGATCTGGACTTAAGACATCTCCTTGGGCCAAGAGAGGAGCCCCACCCATGTATACAGAGAGGGTGAGTTTGCCCCTGCAGTTGAAGAGGGTGGATGTTCCTACTCAATATTCTGAGAAAGTTTTGATGCCCTATGGTGCAGGGAGGGTGAATTTTCCCCCGGCAGTTGAAAAGGGTGGATGTCCCCACCCGATATTCTGGGAGTGTTTTGCCATGCCAGGGTGTAGAGAGGGTGGAGCACATTCCTCAAAGATTAGGGTGGTTTAGGTTAACACCCCATAGGTGTGAGAGGGGTGTACCTGTCCCCCATGGATTAGAGAAGGCCAGGTGGTCAACTCATTGTTGTGGTAGGGTTGAACCTGTATGCCAAAGGTTAGGGGAAATGTTGTCTTCAACTCACTGTACTTGGGGGGCTAAGACTCTAACCCAAAGATTGCATAAGGTGTGGCAATCACCCCAAAACTCTTGGAGGGTGAGGTCCGGAGCTTGGTCAACACCCAGATGCTTGATGAGGGTGGAACCAAGAAAATGGCCATTGGGCAAGCCTGTGGAAAGGGTGGGTCCCATGTGGCCCCAAGGAGAAGAAACCATCTTCTTAAGAATGACTCTCAGACTTTGAAATCGAATGAAGGATGCCCTGCAGGTTTACTGAACTGTAGAGGATCCATGACTCATGTTTCACATCCCAATTTCTTCTTATGATATTGAAAATGTTTATCCTTTTTCTTTCTATTTGTGTATTGGAAGCAGTTAAATGGTTTTGTAAGTTTCAGAGGTCTATAGCAGATGGGAATTTGCCTCAAGATGAACTTAATTTCTTTAAAATGATTATGATATGATTTTGTAGTTGAATTGTTACTGATTTGAGGTTTTTTGAATATTGTAATGTATTTTTGGAATTCAGAGGGTGGAGTGTAACCGTTGGCCAATTTGATGTAATTATGAATTCCAAAAATATAATTGGATCATGCTTGTAAACTGATCTGTTAATCTAGGCATGATTAGGTTATGATTGGGGTGTTGAGCCCCACCCCTTGGTGGGTGGGGAATCAAATAAAAAGGGTATGGCAAGAACGGTTTTGAGAAGAAGTTTTTGAGAAGCAGTTTTCATGTTGGAGAAAAGGCCCCAGAAGAAGAGAAATGAACCATTCACCTGATAGTCTACAGCTGACCTTGTGGAGTAACCAGAAGAGCTAAGCCCGGAGAGAAACGCAGCCCTGGGAAGAGAGGAACATATGAAGCCTGAACCCTGGCAAATGTCGGCAGCTGTCTTGCTCCAACACATGGCAATGAGCTTTAGTGAGAAGAAACTTAACGCTTTATGGCCTGTTATCTGTGGACTTCTACCCCAAATAAATACCCTTTATAAAGACCAACCCATTTTTGGTATTTCACCTTAACACCCCTTTGGCTGACTAATACACTCTGTTATATCTCTTTAGGCTGACCAAAGATCTCTAGAGTTACAGTCATTTCCCTTACACGATGGTCATATAATAATTCAGGCTTGGTTTATCACAAGCAAAACCTAGGTCTGGAGACACATGCATGGTTTCTAATATAGCGAAAGTTTAGCCTACCTTGATTATCACAAAATCAGGACAGTGAGAATATTTGCATACTATCCTCTTTTTCTGTTAGACATTGTTTATTTTCATCAGTTGGTTTTTACTTTATTAGTATAAAATAGATAATAGTTGGACTGAATTATTGGTCAGATATTGATAGGTATAAATGAAAGTATCCTTGGTCCTAGTGATAATCACTTTTTTTGTCCAGACAAAAAAGTACTTCTTTTAATTTGAAGGAGCAACTAAACTGATGAACTAGGATACAACCATGGCTAAAACTTTGATTTGATAATTTGAAAACCTGATTTGAATGAAAGGAGCCTTAAAATGAACCTTGAATGATGCAAACATTTTAATTGCTGTAAGAGGTGGATATTTAGAAGCACCTCTGAAATAGTGTATTACTTTATTACAGAAAAAAAATTAATAAAAGGAAAAGTAAATTTTGAGATGTTGTAGTTTCAAATAGTTGGATTTCTTTATAAGACTACCTAATATCAATGTTATATTCAATGTTTCATCTCTGAAAATTACTTTTTTTTTCAAGAGGATGTTTGAGTATAGATTTAAATGTAACTCTGCCATTCAACATGTATTTGATCCAACAGTGATATGAATTGTCTTTGTATAACTGATTAAAAATTGATGTACTGAAAATTATTTGATTAAATCTCAAATACAGTCTTAACAATGAACCCCTTTAGTACCTCATTTTCATTGGATTTTTATGGTGGACTCACAGAACAGTCACCCCTGCTGGGAAAGAAAGGAATTTTATTGAAATAAAAGTAAATTTTCACACTTAATATCAGTCCAAATAAATAAATCTGACAACAAAAATAAATAAAGCGGAAAAAATAAGTCAGAAGCAGGTCTGTTTTGAAGAAAGAAAGGTCGTTTCTCAGGGACTTACTCATTTGGTATAAACTTTGATGAATGATGACAAATGAAGGTTCATTTCTCAAAGATACAGGGGAAAGGCAGAGCTAGGAAATAAGCAAGAATCTGCACCAAAGGAACTCCCACAGGTAGGCTAGCCAGCTTTTCAGATCTAGGTTCATCTGTAATTAGCAACCAGTTTAAAGCTATTCTTTAAACTATTGTTTTTTCTGACATTAATTATGCTCCCAATAAATATTACCATATCATTTCATTATAATTTAAGAAAATTCTTAATTGATCTAATAAATTTCTGTGATTGGACAGTGAGAAGAAAAAAAATGGGATAAATACATATTATGTTGAGACATAGAGTGCAAAAGTCATGTCTAGAAGGCTGGATGGTTCTGAGAGTATAAAAGCACATGGAGCAAGTGAGCAAGCATTAGGGAGTCTTTCACAGGGATTCCAGAAAGGGGAATTAAATTCATAATGAAGGTTGAGGATTTAATAAACAATGTGAGGTTGCATCGAGCTGCCATTTACTGAGGACATCTTCTGTAATTACAGTGAGTCAAAATAAAATAAAAAAAACTACTACTAGTATCAACAGAGGTTAATCAATGAAGTTTTAATATGCATCAGTTTGAACATAATTATAAGTATATAGATAACTCATTTTATCTATAAATATAATATGTTGCATTGGAAGACAGATTAATGCTTTCCTTGGAAATATTCTAAAATATGCAGGCACTACTAATTAAAATTACACACTGTATTCCTTAGTTTCTGACCACAGAGATATTGATTGATATATAACATTCTTTTAACTTTTGCTCAATGCTTAAATTGTATTTTATTTACTAACCAATTTCTCTTAAACAATATTTTTCATTGACTCTTTTTTAAGAAAAATTGCAATTTATTTATTTATTTATTTTACATCATTCTTGAGGACAATTGTCCCCAAGAATTGATTTTTTAATATTTAAAAGATGCTTAGATTACATAAATGTTACACAAAAATTATAGGGATTCCCATGTTCCCCACCTCCCACACCTCACACAGCCTCCCACATGAACACCTTTCATTAGTGTGTCACATCACCTGCAATGGATATACACATCCTGGGGCTTTGCCACTAAGCATGGACCATAGTTCACATTGTAGAGCACACTCTCTCCCACACAGTTCTGCATGTTATATGCTGATGTAAAGTGGCCTATATCTGTCATTTTAATGTCATTCAGGATAATTCTCAAGTCCTGAAAAAGCCCCTGTATTACAACTGCTTTTCCCTCTCCCTGCCCGCAAAGTGTCCAGTGGCCACTGGCCCCACATCAATGTTGTAATTTCTTCCATTGCTTGGATCACAATATGTCTAAAACAGAATACCAGTAAGTCCACTCTAGCCCATAGCCCTTTCCCCAATCCTGAGGAGTTTGGGATGATGATGAATACTTTACCTCCAAGTGAGTGGGGACTTAGATCTCATGGATAAGACAGATGGGATTATCCTGCCTGCAGCTGCAGATTCTCTCCATTCCCTGGGATGGTCATTATCCATCATCATCTCCTCACCAGGTGTCTTGGGTGAGTCCATTGAGTTGTAGAGTAGGAGTTGCAGCTCCACCGAGACTTCAGGCACAGCTGGCACATGGGAAGGCCAAAGGCTCCATGCTCTGGAAGTACATCTACAAACTCCAGCACCACATATGGGTTTGAATAGAAGGGACTGATGGACCATGTTCAGGGAGGACTTATTTGGGTCCAACTCTGTCACTCTCAGGACCACAGATGCCAAAGTAGAGCCCATGATAAGGCATCAATCTCTAGAGCTATCCCCCCTTACATAGGACCTGGGTGCTTTTTTAACCTCTTTTTTCCTCAAACTATAGATGATAAGATTCAGCATTGGAAACACAATAGAGTAAAATATAGACACTATCATATCATGGTCCAAGAGAGTAGCTGGAACTTAGCATCACAGACATGAGGAGAATTGTCCAATGGTAAATTGTCTAACCAATAAGAGGAAAGCCACAAGTAGAAATCCCTTTCTGCCTCCCTTTAGCATAAAGCATCTTCAGAATGGCCAAAATAATGAAACCACAGGAGATCAAGATAATTGGTATGTTGGTTAACTCAATCAAGTCTGCAAAGTAGAAGATTAGAAGGTGGTTGATGTGAGTGTCAGAACAAGAAATAAAGAGGAGTGGAGAAATGTCACAAAGCACATGTCTAATTTCATTGAATGCACAGAAGGTGCCACAGTGTGTAAAATACCATTCAAAATGTCACCAACAAAGGAAACAACGTTTAGTGGCACATAGACTCAGGTTAACATGTTAACTGCATATAGCAGTAGGTGGTAGATAGCTACATAGTGATCAAAAGACATGACAGCCAAGAGAAAACTCTCTGTAGTTGCAAAGGTAACAAAAAGAAACATCTGTGTTGCACAGCCTAGAAATGAAATGGCTTTAGTTTCTGCCAGGAAATCGATTAAGAATTGGGGGTAACAACTGAAGAAGAGCAGGCATCCAAAAATGACAACACACTAAGAAAATAGTACATGGGGATACAGAGCCAGGAATTCCCAATGACCAACACAACCAGTCCCAAATTTCTTACCAGAGTAAAGAGATAAATTGCTAGAAATGATAAAAATGGGAAGATTTGCAGCTCAAAATCATCCATTAAGCCCATCAATATAAATATAGTGACTTTAGTCACATTCTTCATCTGAATCCTGTATGTATCCATATCGGATGACAACCCTGATATTTCAGTTTATATTTATAGGTACTCAAGGCAATACCCTGTGAAAATAGAGACCACTCAATTATGTCCTCATCTTTGCTTCTTGGAAGAGCATAAGGAAATCCAATGTATTGATGCAATTGGTAATGACAAAGAAGTTGAGCCAAGTGGATGAATTTCCCTGTGTAAATTAAGGAATAAATTGCACCCAATATGCTAATTTAAATATTTATGTTCATGTTCATTTCTGATCAATTTTCTACATCCTGTTCTCATGTACCTTATCTTAAATTTTACAAACAAAAAATGCATTTTGGGATTTTTAAATCCAAATATGTTATACTGGAAAGGATAAATCTGGGTTCTGGTCTTATATTTGCTACAATATGCATAAAATCCTTTTCTTAATTGTTGTTATTATGAATCTGAACAAATACATTCACATCACAAAATTGTATTAACTTCAAGAAATAAGCAAGTATGATAATTATGTAATTTAAAAATGTTTCCAGGTGACTACAAACTCGGTTAAGTTACATTCACATTTCAACTTGAATTACAGAAAATTCTTCAAAACAAACAATTTTGTACTCTTTCCTTGCAATATTTTTGTATTACTCCTTCAGGAACAGTGGTGAACAGAGCAGTAGAACGTATTCTCGAGGTGGATGCAACCCTGTTTGCAAACAAAAGTATAGTAAAATCTTTTTATTTTCAGGTTTCTTTCTTATTTTTTTAAATATATATTTTTTTAATTTTTTAAGATACTTAGATTCCACATTACATATGGAAAACCATATGCCACACTCCCCAGGTTTCTTTCTTGATATGCATACCACAAATTGTCCGTTTTGACCTTTGCAGCTTGTTGTACCAATATTATTTCTTTTCAAATTTTAATTTAATAACAATATATAGTGTTTCTCTCTTCATATGCTCATTATACTTGCAAAGAGTTTGAATGAAGTTTTGAGATATATTTTTTGTCAAAAGAAAGCATGTCCATTTCATTAATATGCAGTAGTTGCTTATATCATCTCTAAAATGATAATGAAATAAATATCACCAAATGATCACTAATAACATTGTTTATAAAAGCTATTACTGGATTAATAAATATGAAATTTGCCACAATTTGCATTTGATATTTAATGTTCTTCCCTGTGCTGTAAGAAAGTTTCTTATTCAGTGAAGATTGAAAAAAAATACATGGCAAAAAAAAAATATTAAAGAGGCACCTATACATAAACTACAAGCTTTAGTTGTTGATGACAATTAAATCCAAGATCCATATTCTAGGGAAAGATTTCAACATGGTAATCCCAGTTTTTCCTTTAGTGTGTCATAGAGAAAGGAGACTGAATCATTCTTAATTCACTGGCCCTTTTATTTTCCAGGGTTTAATGGAGTAAATTATTTCTCATGTATTGGGCCAAGGTTCATTGATTGACCTACCAATAATTTATATTCATAATATGAAATGCACTGAGGTTTTGTAACATTGAGATGTTCATAGTTCAAGAAAAGAATTACCAAATGGTCTTAAAATTACTGGATTGAGAAGAAACCACATATCTTTATGTTCCCAGAAAGACAGTTACAGATGTAGGTGAAATATTTTTCTGATACATAAAATAAACAGCTTCACATTTGTGGGGTTAGAGGCAAAGTATGCTCTTCTGACTCAGAGAATTCCTGAGTAAAAAAATATATATAGTTAACTTAAATTCCAATTTCTGTATAAATTCAAAACCAATGTTTCATGAAAACAGATAAAAAATCTTTTAATAATTTCTAATTTAGTTCCAGTGGCTATGTTAATAAAATATCATAAAAGGTATTAATTAATAATAGAAATTTGCATTAATGTATTGTGGGAATAATCAAAAATACATTTCTGGTAAAAAGAAAAAATCCTTATTCTCTTTTTCTCTACCCTAACCCTTCTCTTCTTGTATCTCACTCTCTCTCTCTCTCTTACAATAATCTATGGCTTATATACAGAAATATTTGCTGAAGAGTGCTAAGAACAAAACAGGAGTTAGGAAGATAGGAAAAAGGAGAGTGAAAGAAAATAAAATTATGCAAGCAAATTTTGAAAAACGTATCAGTAGGTACTCTAGTAAAGGAATCCATTACAAAATACATCTTGACTAACACACACCAGAAAAATTTCAGCAATATTACAATTCTCACCTTCACTTCCCTGGCATGCCTGAGAAAGGACAACAATTGTGGAGGATTAAGAGTCTCAATAACCCTTTATTAAAATGTCAGGTTTAGCACCTTTTCACAGTGTAAGCACAGAAAAGTAACTTCATCTTTCCAAACAACAACAAAAAACTACTAATGGATTAAATTTTCAAGTATTACCTGTTCAACTTCACGTATATGACATCACGCCAGAGTGCTTATTGATGAAATGCATTTAATTATTTACATTAAATTAAATATTTGATATTATATAAAGGATGCTTAAAATTGAAATATCATGGTCACATTTTATTTATATAAAATAAATCGATAAGAATTTATAAAAAAAACTATTTTTATTAAATCATTGAGAATTTAATGGGCCCTAAACCAGAAGCTAAGTATTTCTTCTTTAAATTATATATTTTATTATATGACAGTAAATATATAGTAAAGATCATCCTATTTAAAATAAATCCAGGGAATATCAATATTCTATACCTCAAGTGGTCAAAATGATTCATCTCTGTCAATATATTCTGCTTTTGGACATAATGATATATGAGTATGTTTTACTTAAATAATTCCTGATACACTTTACAGTATAATTTTCAGGCTATTCTTGGTCACTAATCTTCTCTGTAGAGGAATAAGTTGGTTTACAAATGAATATTTTTTTTAGGAAATCATGTCCCACTAAAGAAATTCTCTACTTCATTATAA
>JAQZBX010006276.1:0-32812 GCA_029593785.1 Cabassous unicinctus | reverse complement strand
TAATCTACATTGCAATCTGCAAACTAAATAATTTAGTGTCCTTTTATACATGAAACAACTCATGCCAAATTAGATATATAATTTGACCAAAGTTACACAGTTAGTTAGCAGAGCCAGGATTAAAATTCAGATTTCTTTGACTCCACACAACAAGCCACTAAACCATATATACAATACTCTTGTTATATGCAAAATTCTGGAATCATTGTTATCTAGAAACAATACAAATTATATCTCCAGCTATTTGAATTATTTCTATAAAATGAACAAGCTTAAAAGAAAATGAAATTAAAAAAATATAAGAAACTGACTTTTTGATCATTTATCTAAATACTATATTAATCTAAAATTCATTTAAAATCCTCCATCAGAAAATAAAATTATGATACTTAAGTGACATACTCCAAATAGATGGCTGAAAGTTAATTTTCTGTCCTTTAAATATGTTCTTCTAATTTAAATACAGTCCCTTATTTCTGTTGCCCCATTCTATTCTCTTCCATCAAGAAAATTAAGCGTATATCTGCCTTGCAGCTCTATTGACATATTTATTTAGAGAAACCTTTCTATTTTCCAAGGAAGGCATGTTTTTCCATGTAAATATAACTCTGAGTAAACTAGAATACTTATCTCACAATTTAACTTTTAAAACCCATATTGTAGTTTGAGATGTAAGGTTATAGTTTCTAAAATATTGTGTAAGTGATGAAAAACTTTTCTTCTTACCTCTGGAACTGAACTGGTAACAATTATACTATGCTGTGACTATTATGAATTAGGATAGTTGTGTCAGTTTATTTATCTCTTCTTAGTCCAAGGGGATGCCCAAAGAGAAAACACAATAGCTCTTTTTTGCAAAAGAAATGCAACAAGATCACATTTTATTCCCTATAACAAACAAATGAAAATTTCTGTAACAATAAGCTACATGCTGAAAATGACTACATGAAGGCAATTTGGCTTTAACTCAAAAATGATCCTTCAGTTGAAGAAACATATGGCATAGGCTAGGAAAACTAATCTAATGATTATTTTCTAGTACATAGTTATGGTTCTGATATGTTTTTACTACATGGCATTAGGTTAATAAATTTAATTCCCTGAAATCCAGTTTATTCTTTTTGGTACTGTAACCTATTTTATCCTCAAACATTTGGTAAATATGTATATAAAAATAATCTGAAAGCACAACTTGAGACATAATTTACAATTTTTTAATAAAGTTTACTATGCTTCTTATTTAAATTTTAAAATGCTATACGTCTGAATGACAGGAGAGATTGTTTAAGCTCGTTGAGATTCTCACAGAGAGGAGAAACATGTGAATAGGAAGCATTAACAAGAAAGTTGGGGCAGTAGACATATAACTAATAGTCTGTGTGGTAGAACATTAGACTATTAGAGGTTCAGTAGAGTTAAAAGTCACATCTTGAGTTATATGGTGGTTCTTTGTCTTGGCCATCTCATATGCTAATCTATAGACTATTACTAGGCTATATACCATAGATTCTCAGAATAATTTTAAAAAGTACATGAATACCTGGGTCCAACACCAAGAAATTCTAACTTAGTGGATGGGCAATGAGAATATATGCCCTTTCAAATGAAGGCTAATCTGTTGCACTTGCCGAGTCCTACAACTGAGTTGGCCACTAAGTATTTTGAAAGCCAACATATTTTTCATTTCGGTGGGCTACTCCTACCATTTTTGAAGTAACCCCAAAAGCTGCTAGTTTTGAAAGGGGCCAGAAGAAGAAGAGACTCTGTTACAGGTCCAGACTCGATGCAAAGTCCTTTGCCACTTGGGCCATACTGATTCAGCTTATCCAATGATGCTAGAAGTATCAGTGCCAAACAGAGATGCTGTTTGGAGCCTTTGTCAGGGCTCTAAATGAGAATCACAGTGTAAACAGGTGTGATTTTGGAACAAAGCTTGCCATCTTATACAGATGGCAAGTTACTCTCCTGTTGAGAAACAGCTTTCAGCTTATTGGGCCTTAGTAGAGACTGAATGCCTAACTCTGGGCCACCTAGTTACATTAGAACTAAGGTGTCCATCATGAAATGTCTGACCCACTGAGTCATTAATTTGGGCATTCCCTGCAGCAGTCCATCAACAAATGGAAATGTCTTATGCAAGATCAGGGTGTAGCAGGCCTTTGAAGGCACAAATAAATTGTATGAAGGAATGGCTCAAATGCCCATGGTGTCCATTCCTCCCACATTACTTTCTCTCTCCCATCCCACAGCTATGGCTTCTTAAGGTGTTCCTTACAAGAAGTGAAAACTTGGGCCTTGTTTACAGAAGGATTTACACAATAGACAGACACCACCCAAAATTGAATGATTGCAACACTACAGTCCCATTTTGGAACATCCATGAAGGGCTGTGTCAGAGGGTAATCTTCCCAATGGGCAGAACCCTGGCAGTAGAAAAGGTAGTTTATTTTGTTTGGTAGGAGAAATGGCCAGTGGTGCATTTGTGTACAAATTCATAGGCTGTGGCCAAGAGTTTAGCTGGGTGGTCAGTGTTTAGAAGAAAAATGATTGGAAAATTAGTGATTAATTAGTCTGTGGGAGAGGTATGTGGACAAAACTTTCTGAATTGATGAAAATCATGAAGATATTTGCCTCTATATGAATGCCCATGAGACAGTGTCTTTAGCAGAGGAAGATTTCATAATCAGGAGAATAGGATGATCTGTTTTGTGAATACCAGTCAGGTTTTTTTCCCAGCCACTCCTGCCATTGTCCAAAGGGCCCAGCAACAAAGTGTCCACGGTGTTAAGTATGGGGTTTATGCATGAGGTCAGCAACATGGACTTCTACTAACCAAGGTTGAAGTGGATATGACCACTGCTGAGTGTCCAATCTATCAGCAGCAGAGACCAAAACAGAGTCCCAAATATGTCACTATTCTCCAAGGTGATCATCCAGTAACTTCGTGGCTTGTGAATTATATTGCCCAAATTTCAGCATGGAAGTGGCAGCATTTTATTTCTAATGGAAAAGACTCATATTCTGGATATTGATTTGATTTCTTTTTGCACAATGCTTCCACAAAAACTCCCATCTGTGTGTTCATAGAATGTCACATCAACCATCATGGTATTCTACAAGCATGGTTTTGCTCAAATAAATCACTTTGTAGCAAATGAATTGTGGCAGTGAGTCCATATTCATGGGATTCACTTACCATACCATGTAACCCATCATCCTAAAACAGATTGATAGAACCAAGAAACAGACTATCGAAGACTCAATCACAATGTCAGCAGGGAGTAATACCTTACAGGCCTGGATGAATATTTTTCAGGGAGCTGTAATGTGCTCTTTATCAAAGTGCCTTCTATGGTACTGTTTCTCCCATAGCCAGGACTCACAGGCCCAAGACCAAAGATTGGAAATGGCAGCGGCACCAATCACTGCTACCGATGTGAATCAGTAGTACAATTTTGGCTTCTTTGCCTGTGACCTTATTCTCTGCTGGCCAAGAGGTCTCCAAAAGGAGGATAGTTTCCACCAAGACACACAACAGTGATTCCAATGAATCTGAACATAAGACTGCCAGCTGGACATTTTGGTCTCCTGACCCCAAATCAGTATGAAAAAGGACTGCCAGGGGTGATTGACCCTGCTTACCAACAGGAGATTAGACTGTTAATGGAGGTAAGGAAGAGTATGCATGGAATATAAGAGATCCCTTAACATGTCTCTTAGTACTACTATGGTTAAAGTCACTGGAATACTACAACCACGTTATCCAGTCAGGAGTACTGTATAGTATAGATTTTTCAGGAATGATGTTTGGGTCACCCCACCAAGCAGAAGACCATGATTAACTGAGATGCTTGCTGGTAGTACAGGAATATGGAATAGGTAGTGGATAGAGGTCATTATAAATACTAGCTAGGGTCATGTGACCCAAGGCAGAAACAAAGGCTATAATTAAATATTTTCAGTTATATTGGACTTTACACACATTTATGTACATCTTTGTTTTCTTTCTTCTCTTGCACACTCTGCTAAAAAAATAAATTGTATTATCTTTATGTCATTGTATTAAATTTATAGGATAAGTGTAAATATGACTCAAGGACTTGCATTTGCTTCTGGGAAATAGGATAGTGCCTATTCTGTGTTACAAAACAAAGGACAGTTATATTAAATTAGGCAGAATTATGAATATGTTATTATCTTAATTAGGGGATTACTTATGGCTTAAGTGGATGAGAATCACATTAATAAGGAGTAGACAGTGATGTTTAAGTTAATGTGTCAACTTGGGCAGATTATGCTGCCCAAGGTGTTTGATCAAGGTAAAACTGGCAAGAATTTTGCTGTGAGGTTATTTTACAAAGGGATATACATTTATAATCAGTTCACTGCCTTTACAACTCACTTCATTTGACTTTACAAAGATTTCTCACAGGAATGTGCAGTCTCCTCATCCAATTATTTAGAGTTCTTAAAAAACAGAACTAAGGATATTAGAAGTTAGAAAGAAGAATTTCTATTTTAGCTAGCCAAACTCTATTGGGAAGGTCAACTTTACCATAATGGGAGTTTCCAGCTCACGGCCTGTCCTGCAGAATTCAGCTTCAGAAGCCCCTACAATCATGTTATAAACCAATTTCTATAACAAATCTTTTAGTGCATATCATGTCAGTTGTGTCAAAAACCCTCTTAGTTTACCAGACTTCTATGACAAATATCATACAACGATTTGGCTTAAAAAACACAAATTTATTGGATTAGGGTTTTGAAAGCTGGAGGTCCACATTCATATTACAGCAAGGCCTACTTTACCTCAGAATTCTGTAGCATTCAGTTGCTGGTTTATTGCAATTCTTGGGGTTCCTGGACTTGTATTTCTGCTTCCTGTCACATGAAGGTCTCTTTCTCCTTGTTTCTGGTCTTATTTCTTATTATTTATTCTGTTTTTCTGCTTCTTTCTGCATGGCCTTCTCTAGCCTCTGTTTTCCAGTTTCTTCTCCTTAAAAAGTTCCCAGTAAGTGTACTTAAGACCCACCCTAATTCATTTTGGTCAAACCTTAATAGAAAATAATATATTCAAGAGGTTCAATTTACAAAAAGATTTATTCCCAAAGGTATGAGGATTAATACAAGTAATATGCCTAAATTGGGGTACATCATTCAACCTTCCATGATTTACCCTCTGGATCACAAAAAGCCATATTCTACCCATGAGCAAAATATATTTATCCTTCCCATTATCCCCAAATCTTTAAGTCATTTCTGCAACATCTTTAAATCCAAAGTATTGTCAAAATCAGTTGGGGATGTGGTCCATCCTGGGGAAAACTTCCTCTCTAGTCTTTGGACCTGTGAAACCTAGAAAACAAGTTGTCTGATTGGAAAATGTAATAGCGGGACAGGCATAGGATAGACATTCCCTTTCCAGAGGTGAGAAACTTGAAGGAAAGTGGGATCAGTTTCCCCCAGCATGTTTGAAATCCAGCCTGCAAACTCTGTTAAATTTCAAGGTCAGAGAGTCATCTGTGGAGGTATGATGAGTCCTCTGGGCCTACTGGTGTGGTAGCCCCCTCCTTTTCAAGAACCTGGAGAGTGGTCTTGCTCTGAAAACAGTAGGGCCTAGGTTCCACCATATGGAAGCATTGGAACCCTGGGCAAGCACTATGAAGAACACACCATTTCACATTGGGGTGGCAACTCAACTCTCCCTTAACATCTGAGTAGAAGACTTGCGCCCTCCAGTCCTGGGTCAGAAATCCTGCTCAACCCAAAGGCTTAGCCTGAGGAGATGTCTTCAGTGGCAACATTCCCATGGTTCTGCCCTTGAAGTCATTGTTTCTTCATTTTGTCTTCTCTCTTCTTGCATCCAGCCTGGTGTTTTATCAACTCATACAAAATTCTCAAAAGCCGTCAGAGAAAAGGAATTTCCATAGATCCTTCCTAGACAAATACATTTCCAGTCCTCCTAGAAGGCTGCATAAGGGAGTGGTGACAATATTCTGCTTACATATCTTGTTCCTATTTAAAGGAAAATTTTCACATCATGAAAATTCACTTCTAATTATGATGTATGTGCTTTTCTAAATGCATACTATATGCAATAAAAATTTAAAAAGAAACAAAATCTTATTTTGTGTTCCCTTTTAAAATAAGGTACTTAAAATTACTTTGAATCACTCATCATCTTACTGATTTTTCTGTTAATGAAAGAGTAAATAAATTTTTGCCAAAAATTGATTTTATTGCTATGTGAGTTGAGTTTTTAACATTTTGAAAATTAGAGTTTAGCATTTCAGTCCTGTCAACTACTCTTAGTTTTTAAAATTTCTTTTTTATTTCTATTGTTTTTTCTTCATAGCTTTTTCATATTTTCTTTCTCTAATTATGTTTTCTATGGTGATTAATCACTCTCATATTTTACTAAATTTTACTAGATTCCTGTTTGTTGTATAGCTACTTTATTTCTGACTTCTGTGACACCTGCCTTTATAGCCTCCTTATATTTATCCATCTAATTTCTGATATATATGATAGTTTCTTGAAGATTTGGCTTTGTTAAAATTTTCTTTTACACTATTATATAAAATTAAATTTTCCTTGCTATTTTGCCTTTTTGTAGTCTGATATTGTTACATTTTGTAATATATTTTGGTTCCATTTATCCTTCTTTCTTATATGGAGTTTAACTGTGATTCCTTCATTTACCTATGTTTAATTGTCATTGTTATTCTGACTATCAGGTACAATAATAAGATACTAAAAGGTCATCATAACTTTTCTAGTTTCATGGTCAATGGATCAATCTCATGTTTTTATGATAGCCCTAAACTATTTCTTATTGCTTGTATTAGTTTTCCAAAGGGGTGCTGATGCAAATGACCAGAAATCTGTTTCATTTTATAAAGGGGGTTTAATTCGGGTAAAAGCTTACAGTTCCAAAACCATAGAAAGTCCAAGTTAAGGTACCATAAGAGGTGCTTTCCCACCAGTCAATTGCCACATGTTGAAAGAAGATGGCCCCTGATCTCTGGCTGGTCTCTGACTTCCCCTCAGCAATCATCCTTTCCTGTTGACCCCCATGGGCCCAGTTTCTTGAGGCTTCTTGCTTTAGTGATCATGTAGTCCCCTCTTTCCTGGCATAGGGCTTGTTTCTTTCCAGGCCTCCTATATCAGTCTCTGCTTTTCTGCTCTCTTTCCAATCTCAGCTGTAAGGTATCAGGTAAATGTCTCATCCCTCCCCAGTGGCTCAGCTGTTGGAGCCTTCTCCTTTCTGTCACATAGCAGGATCAAAAATGACAGAGATCTCTCTTCCTGTCACTTTTTGTGTCAGTCTCAGTGAGTGTATGTTTATATCAGACCTAGCAAGGGTGTGGGGACACAATGTGAGTCATACCCACTAATGTAGTGGAATCAAAAACCCTAAATCAATCTTAACAAGTAATCTAATCAAAGACCATTCAAATGACTTTTTACAAACATATGTTTACAAACATAATCTTTCTCTTTTTGGGATTCATGAAATAATCTCAATCTGTACAACTACTTGTAATCTCATATATAAGTCTGATTCTGATTATTTCTATCTGTAATTTGTTTAGTACCATAGATGTACATGTCTTAAGTTCCAAAGTATTACTTTACACTTAGATTTTATATTTTTTTGTAATAGTATTTTCTGACACTTACATTACAGATTTCAATTAATAGTGAAATAATAAGCTAACAGCTTTTTCATACAATTCTAAGAAACTCAGTCGAGTTTCTTATTACTTTGTATTCCTGAAATTTGTGAAATCTGGCAAGGAAAACAAATACAATCTGAAAATTTTCAGTTTTCAAGAAGAAAAATTAACATATTTTAAATGAAATATCTATGAAAGATTAACCCTGTAACAGTAAATGCAAATTTACCATCAATTAATTTCTTTCATTTTTTTCAACTAAAAGATGAAAACAACAACATAACAGTACCACAAAATGTCACCATGGTAACTGAATCCATTCTAGTGCAAGACTTGAATCATCCAGAGCTCCAGATTCCTCTTTTCCTTGTATCACTGGTGATCTATCATCTTATTTGAGCTGGGACTCTGGGCATCAATACTGTCCGTCAACACTGCTGATAATCAAATTCAAACTCTCTATAGAATTTTCCCCTGATAATTGGCTATCATCAATTTGACAATTCTACACTCATTGTCCTATCTGGTAAATTTCTTGGTTAAGAAAATAACTATTTCCTATTTTTGGTTGTGCAGCCCAACTGGCTGGATTCCTAGTTTCTTTCTGATTGCAATGGCCTATGACCACAATTGCGGGAACCCTCTGATCTTTACATCTAAGAAATAACTTGGAAGCCTGGTTCTTTGCCCACACAGAGAATTCACCATATCAATTCCTGTCATAAACAGGAACTTTCCTGCTTATCTTATCTCCCTTATCTCCTACCCTATCTCCTATGTATATATTAATGTTTCAGTAATCTTGCTTCCCCATTATCAGCCTGGAGTTCTTATGATGTGATTTACAACCCCCATACCTGCCTGCTCCCCTGCACCTGCACCCTGACTTTAACTGTAAAAATATCCTGAATAAAAAGTGTGCTGGGGATCAGCTCGAGAAAACAGCTTCTTCAGCTGCTCTCCCCCTGATCTCTCTCAACCTCTGTGTTAAGAGTAAAGGACAGGTTCCTGCAACATATGTGACTACTGCAAGTTCTTTCTCTCCTTGGTGGTGGTGTCCTGGCAGATCTGCCCCCTGCTAGCCTTCTTCACGTACCTGTACAATCTGACCATCGCAATGACTGTCTCCTCTTGAGTGTTCTCTGTGTCATAATGCTCTTCAAATGTAATCATCAATTTTTATTGTGATAAGTTCCCTTTGTTAGCATTACCTTTGACTGATACCTAAAATCCAGAAGCAACAATCCTTGTCTTTTCGGGGAATGATTTTTTGTTTTCCTGGATCAATGTTTTGGTATCCTACTTCCATGATGTCCTCTCCATTTTGAGGATATGTTCCTCAGAATGGGAGAAAAAAAATCCTTTTCTGCCTATGTTTCTCACATAACTGCTATCACTGTGTTCTTTATGACTCTTCTTCTCATGTATTTGCAACCAATTACCAATAGCTCATTAGATAATGATAAAATGCCCCAGGTCATTTACACCCTAGTAATACCTATCTTGAATCCTCTAATTTAAAGCCTGAGGAAAAGGATGTGAAGGATGTGAAAGGATGTGAATCCTCTAATTTAAAGCCTGAGGAAAAGGATGTGAAGTCAGATTCCTGACTAACCCATGCTATTCTTTCAAACTACTGTAAGTTAATCATAACAACTCTGTTTATTTAAGGGTTTAAAATTTCTCCAGAAAATCCTGCTAATAAATGAAGGTTAATAAATAAGTACTTTTTTCATTAATTTCAATGGGACAAATCAATGCATTTTATTTCAAGCCTAAATATTCTGTTAATTATTCCATATATAGAAATGTATAAAGTATAAAATTAAAACATGTTCCATAAACAATAAATTGAAAATAAATAAATGCATCCTAGTTAATAATATACTATGTAATTTCTTAAAAACTAAGAGATAGCCTGCTGGTGATAGAGGTATGCAAGAATCATTCCTTGGGATATAGCTGAGAATCAGATCATCCTTTTTGCAATCTACACACTTTATTCAATATTCAAAGGTTTTATTATTAATTTTACTTTTTCGTACATCATTTTCCATTAATTTACAATCTTTTTTGAGCCCATTTTTATCTTCACCTTAAAGACAATTTTTAAAACAAAATTTTATTGAAGTAGTTTATTCATACATGAACATACATAAAGAATAAATTTATAGTAAAATGTGTGAATTTACAATACAAGCATGCATATCATCATGCAAGGTTCCCATACATCTCCCCACCACCAACACCTTCATTGTTGTGAAACATTTGTTACAACTATGAAAGAGCATCCTCAAAATATTATTACTAACCATAGCCCATATCTTAAATTTCTCTATTTTCTCTTAACCAACCCAATTATTAACACCCTATATTAGTGTATATATTTGTTTACACTCAGGAGAAAACTTTCTCAGATTTGCACTGTTAAACCCAGTCAATATTCCACCACTGGATTCCTTGTTTTATATAGTCCCATGCTTTGTATAATCCATTCAAAGTGTACACTCATTGGCTCTCATTTTCATCACAAAGCTGGGCTGAAAGTCAATTTATATCACACACAAAAAATAAAACTTTAGCAGAAAATAAAAGTCAAACATGAATGCTTGAAAACACATGGTATAGGACATGTGGCAAAATATTCTGAAAAAAAGAAAGATTAAGGATTCAACCTTTAATCCTTCTCTTTCAGTCATGCACATAAAGCAAAATATTTATGTTCATCCAAATATGGCATATAATTAAATTTTCCCCATTTGATGTTCTCATGCTAGACCCTTTTGTACAGAATTGCCTTAGTTATAAAACCATAAAATCAAATACACTTCTTTTGGCATTTTTTATTTAGTATGCTCAAGGATGAAATGTTCTTAGGGGAAAAAAATCATCTTGCAAGTGGCACCATTTCTCAAGGAGCTGAAAGTCATATGAAAGATCTATGAAAGTGTAAAAGGCTTCCACCATTGGATGGATTGAGTTAGAGTAAGCATGACATGCCAAGTGCAGATGGATTCCAGTAATAAGCTACAGTAATGACATTAGTAGACAAGTCAGCAATGAGCCAAAACCTAGAACTGTGTCTCAGGGAAGTGAATGAATTTCTAGCATTGGTCATAAATATATAGAAGAGCTGAAAGCAAAAATGTCAAAAGATACTTTTTGACAGGTTTGGCTTCACCAGCCAATATATTACCAAATCCAGAAGTATACTTCCCAGTAAAAACAATTCTTTATGCACCAAGCTAGGTGAACAGAATCGGAGCAAAAGAGCAAAACTCAACTTGAAATATTGCCAATCCAATATGGATTATTAAGGTCAAGATTGAAAGCTGCAGCATTTTTTTCCTTTTAATTATGTTACATAAGAATTTTCTAAAAAAAATGTTCTGTCTTATGTATTAGAATTTTACTACTGTTGAAATTAATTATCACAAATTTGGTGGCTTAAAAAAACCAAAATTATTTTCTCACATATAGGGAAGACATAAATCAAAAATGGGTTTACTACACCAACAGGGCATCAGCAGGCTACATTCCTTCTGGAGGTTCTATAAGAACCTGTTTCCTTGCCTTTTCCAGCTTCTACAGGCTGTCCTTATTCCTTGGCTTGTAGACCCCTTCAAGCCAGTAATCATATCACTTCAATTTGCTTTTGTTATCAATCTTATTCTCTGTCTCTGTTGCTCATGCTTCCATCTATTCTACGTAAAATCCTTTGTGATTTTAAACAGAATTTCTGTCATACCCAGATAACACAAGAAAATTACCTCATCTCAATTTCCTTAACTAATTCCATCAGCAAAGTCCCATTTTGCCATGAAAGGTAGAGTATTTCAGGTTCTGGGAATTAAAACTTGGACATCTATGGAAGGGTGGGCAATTTTTCTGCCTACTATATCTATATTGTCATATTTTTTTAAAGAGCAATGTAAAATCTTGTAGTCTCTCATTTACTATTGTTTGATAAAATAGTTCCATAAATGTTTATACAGTATATACCCATTGCACATTACTAAGCTATAGTTGTTTTCTAATCAAACTTTACATGGGATCATCTTTAACTAAAGATAAACAATAAAGGAATTCGCTCAAAAATTCCATACACATACTGATATATCATTTGTTACACTATCATTTATAAATGACAAATCAACTCAATAAACCAACCAGGCACACCAGCAAAGCACAATCTTCCAATGAAATGAGATCAATAAAATAATTTATTTGCTAGCCCTGATCTCATACTGGTCAAAGTAAACCCCATGTAACATTATGTCCCATACAGTCCCAAGTTCTGCATATCTGAGTGTACAGGGAGTTTTATGGAATCTTCTGCCTAAACAATGATGACAATCCATGCCAGTATTTAGGGGAAAGAAGAAAGACAAGGCACAGTCATGAAAAATGTACTTCTGGGCATACTTAGGAAATTAGGAAGCCCTGAAACAGCAACCACAGGGGCTCCTAATTCTGTAGCTGAAGCAGAAGCTGTAGCTCCTACCCAAGTTCATAATTTAGAGATTGGACAGAAAGCATGGCAATTTTGTAAATCTAGGCTTTTGCGTGCATTAAATCCCATCACTAATATGAGATTAAGAACAGGCAACAATTTTCCAGATTCAGAAATATAATAAGTACCATTTTGCAAATTTAAACTCAAATCTCAGTGACAGAAAGACCATGCCTTCAATTTATTGAGTATATCATTTTGCTTTGAAAGACAGTGATTTAATACCAAAATATTTTATAAGCATCTCAATATGGGCATACCTCGGAGTGATCACCGGATCAGTTTGAAGTCACCACAATAAAGCAAATATTGCAGTAAAATGAGTCTTACAAGTTTTTGGTTTCCCAATGCAGATAAAGATATGCTTATATTTATATTTATATTTATATTTATAATTATTTATTAAAAATGTGCATACCTTAATTAAAATGTGATACAGAGGCACAAAGTGACCACATGCTGGTGGAAAAATAGCACCAATAGATTTGTCAAATGTAGGTTTGCCACACACATTGAAGCTGTATAAAACACAATATCTGTGAATTGCAATAAAGTGAAACACAATAAAATGAAGGATGTCTATACTCTATAGTTGTAAAGACTTTTATAGTAAATCAGCTATAAATAAGAAGAAAACAATTATCATGTTTCTGCATTTTTAATTCAAAAAGCAAAATAAAGGAACTTTAAGTTTAAAAAATGGGGATTTCTTGTCCTTTAAAATTCTAGATAATTTGGAATTAAGCAGCATATCTCTCTCTCTGGTATTTCACAGATCCCAAATCCAAATGCCTATGCTGCCATAAGCCTGTGAGAAAAGTAGAGGTTTATATCATTACTTCAGTCCTCCTTATTCTAAGAGTAATATAGACACTCCATCACAGAACAATTCCCCACTGTCCCTTCATCTTCTCCATTCCCATAACCTTATACAATTTACTGGCTCCTTTTATTTTCTACCCTTCTTGCCTGTCCTTCAATTTATTTCTTTATATACATCAAGAACTGTACAACTTTATTTCCTTCTCTCAAAGAGTGTTAGTAATCTATATAGCTTGAGATTCTTCCAAAAATTATGACCCTAGTTGTCACCTTCTATTCAAGCTGCTGTCACAGATATGCTTTATTTCTTTACTGCTTATCAAGGTATTTTTACAAGCAATAATGATTATCTGAGCCAGAATAGCTTTGTTGACACAGCAGTTGTGATAATAAACGATTCCTCATTTCACAAAATGAATATGAATTTGGGTTAACTAAAATGTAAATATCCAAAGGCCTACTTTTTCAGAAGCAATTTTATTCACAAAAGTAATTTGACATAAAATGGTGAGACGAGGTTTCTAATGTTTTCAAGGCAAATAAATGTACCTTTCAACATGTAGTTCAATGATCTAATATAATACATAACTGAATGTGAACAGCTATTAATGTTTACTCATTGATCAACAAAAAATGTATTGATTTAGACATGGACTCATGAGATTTTACCTTGTTATTTAGAAACTTTTATGAAAAATGTTAGAAACATTCATGTTCAGATTTGTAAGCTTAAACTATTGCTTCTGGATCATCAAAAAATCAATATGACCTCAAACAAACAGTTTTTAGTTTGCAATGGTATGTTCTCTTCCTCTGTCACCAACTTTCTCATTCTTAGACTCCTCATTATTGCTGTTGTCAATATTTCATCAACAATTTATTGGTGATCAATTGGAAAATACAGATTCTAAATCAGAAAACCAGTATAGAAAGTCACTCAGGACAAACAAGGAAGATTTAAAGTGACTGGGATACCACACAGGATTTAGGCTAGATCTCAGTCACTTTGCCATACCTGACAGCAAGGGAGGATGAGAAATAGTCTATTTTGGTGTCCAGGAGAGAAAGCAAAATATTTGTTAAGTAGCACAACAGCTCTCCTATAAAGTGTGTCATTTCTGTGTGACTTTAACAGCAACTTTATCAGCATTAACCTAACTTTCCATTTTATCACTACTAACAATAATAAAATATTGAAGAAATATGAAAAAAAATTGTTTATCTATCACTTTTAAAATATTTGAACTTCTTTGTTGACATGGACTTTGCTTATTTGCATTTTAAATAGTGACCAGTATTTGAATTGTTAAAATATAACAATACATTAACAATATATTAAGGAAAATAAATCAATTTTGCCTTCTCAAATTAAATGTGATTGAATTATTTGTCTCACTTTACCACTTACATAAGTAGCATATATTCATAAGTTAAGATTTCAGGACCCTGAAATCCTTGTGCATTGATCATGGAATATATATTGATGAATATATATTACATGAAAGTAATCTTGAAAGTGTCCTTTAGAAATTGAATGTGTGTATTTATCTGGAATCAGGATCCACTCCTGGATATATTACACAAAATATTCAATAATGAATTGTAGCTATTTTGCATTTTGGTGTAATTATGAATTCCAAAAAATAGATATTGGATTACTCTTGTAAACTGGTCTGTTAATCTGGGCATGATTAAGTTATGATTAGAACATTGACTGGGCCACGTCAATAGGGCATTCAGCCCCACCCCTTGTTGGGTGGGGCAATCAAATATAATGGCAAGACAAAGGATGGAGGGAGAAGTTCTGATGTTGGAGTTTTGATGCTGGAGCCAGGGAGGCCAGCAGACTGTGGAGCTTGGTCATGAGGAAGGAGAAAAAGCCCCGGGATGGAGACAAGCCATTTGCCTGAGAGTTTACAGCTGGCCTTGTGGAGAGAAGCAACGCCTAGAGAGCCTCATAGTCTACAGCTGACCTTGTGGAGGAAACAGAGGAGCTAAGCCCGGAGAGAAACACAGACCCGGGAAGAGAGGAACCCAAGAATCCTGAACCCTGGCAAATGTCAGCAGCTGTCTTGCTCCAATACATGGCAATATACTTTTTTTTTTTTAAAGATTTATTTTATTTTATTTATCCACCCCCCCCTTGCTGCTTGTGCTGCTGTGTCCATTCGCTGCGCGTCTTCTCTGTGTCCGCTTATCTCCCCTTTGCTGTGAGGTCTTGCCGCATCAGCCCACGGCGCCGCGCTAGCCAACCTGCCCTCACAAGGAGGCGCCGGGAAGCGAACCCAGGGCCTCTCATATGGTAAACGGGTGCTCTATCCATTGCGCCACACCCGCTTCCTGCCGTGAGGTTGCTGCATCAGCCCACCGCACCGCTCAGGCCAGTGTGCCCTCACAAGGAGGCCTCGGGACGCAAACCCGGGCCTCCCATATGGTAAACGGGGGCTCTATCCGCTGAGCCACACCCGCTTCCCAGCAATATACTTTGATAAGGGAAGAAACTTAAGCTTTATGGCTTGGTAACTGTGGACTTCTACCCCAAATAAATACCCTTTATAAAGACCAACCTATTTCTGGTATTTTGCATTAGCACCCCTTTTGGTTGACTAATACATGGATCATAAGAGGTACACACTCAAAATTATGTGTAGTGGTACAAGTAGAACTCAGTAGTTAAGAATTAACCAAATGTTTCTTCCTAAAGAAAACAATGTATTTAGGGAATGGGGGAAGTTTTATAAATTATAGCCATTTAATAACATTACTATAATATTAGTGGAGAAAAGAAGGAAGCAGAGAATTGGTGTATATGTGGTAAAATTAATCCATCTCAAAAACTTAATTGAATGAAGACCTTAGATATCAAAATGAGATATGTACTAACATATGCACACTCATTGAAACGTGCATTATAATTATGTTATAAAGATGTGTGCCTTTTTAAGAATATATATCATCCTTTATAGAAGAGGCGGCCTATATATGAAAGAGAATTTGACACGTGGCACTGAAATCATGAAAATCATTCTTATCTGTTGAAACATAATGGCGTCCTTTACCACAATCTTTTTGTTCTACAAGTGCATTCTGTCTACAATCCTGAGAATTAATTCTACTTCATGAAAGCACAAAGGTTTCTCTACTTGTGCCTCCCACCTCCAGGGACTATGATTTTTACTTATTTAAAACCAAAGAAGTCCTTAGGAAAGGATCAAGTGGCTTCTGTATTTTATACTGTGGTGATCCCCATTCTGAATCTTCTCGTTTACAGTCTTAGGAACAAAGAATTGAAAAATGATTTCATTAGAGTCATGCAGAAGAGAGAGGGCTCCAAACAATTGAAATGAAAATAATGCTGAATATTTGAGATATGTTTTCTTTCTTTCCTAATTGGTTATATACTTGATCTCTCTCTAAATACATTAGCATATTTTAACTAGTTTACATTTTTGTCCATGCATCCTCTACTTCAACATACATGCTCTGGACATTTCCAAAATATGTTTTTAGAAATCTACATCATATTTAGAATCCAAGAAATATGTGTTAAACCTGTTGTTTAAACATATATGTTTCTAAATAACTTATTTTCTAAGTAAATCTAGAGATAACTGTAAATCCATAGAGGTATTGTAAAGGTTAATTCAGATATTCATTTTAAAATTTCCATGCAGTACCAATAAATTTTGATATTCTTTCAAAATTTTGAATACTCAATGCCTTTTGTTATGAAAATATTCCCTGGCTTTTTAAAAATACTCTTAGTTTATCTTATTTATATACAAACAGCTAAAAAAGAAAAAACAGTAATTCAATATTTGGTCTTAAAGCAAAGTAAAGCATTGTAATAGAATTAAGTTATAGAAAAAATTAATTGTGAACATTGAAGAAGAAAATATTTTAAAATGTTAAAAAAAATAGAAATATCCTTGCATTTCTGATAGTTTTATTGATGGCCTACTTCACTAGACTTAAATATGTGTATATATTTATTACCTATTTATACAAAATGCTTGAGATTTTATTTTTCTCATTTGAAGCCCAAGTTTTCCATTCATCCTTTAAAGATTTGGTAAATCCATTGTCATTTAAATTTTTTAGATGAATGTTTTCTTGGTGAATAAGGAATATCAAGAATCTCACTTTACAATGTGTTAGGACCAGAAGCTTTCTAAATACATGAGGCTAAATATATGCATGTTGTAATATCTCTTCTGTACTACATGCTAATCATTTGAAAACCCTACCATTCTGCCAAGTGTCAACAAGATTCAGAACTTAGTATTTCTTTGTTTAATTTCAGTATTGAAAAATAGTTTCTTTTTCCTAATTGTTATTAGTTTGCTATAGTTTTTTAAATTAAATAAATTCTTCAGTTAAAACCTGTGTCCAATTAATAAAATCTTAAGAGAAAACTTTATGCCTAGGAATGGATTATGATTCCATAATTTTTTTCAGACAGTTTGATAAAATTTCCATTAAAAATTCCTCTAAATAATCTGGAATTTCAACTTTAATTTTCTCTGCTCTTTAATGTATATTTAAGAAATTGCATTTTCTTCATTTACCAACTATTTGATTTTTTTATTTAAACTTTTGCAATGGTTATTAAACATATTTTTGTAATTAAGTGATTTTTATTATTTTAACTCATATTAAGGTTTTCTGTGTGGAATTACATCTGTTTATTTTCCAAAATGATTTATGAAAAATTAAAATAATGTTCAACCTCTGTTTTATGATTTAAATTTTTAACCAGTTTTCAAAAGTTCATCAGTGTTCATTAATTTCTTCCAGTAATTAAAATGTGCTTCATTTTACTCTGCATTCTGAATTTCTATGTAAATTTTAAATTATCATATATAATATCCATATAAATTATTGTATTTTGTCTTATTTTTGTTCAGAATTCTATGTTGTCTAGAATCTTTATTTATTGCAGTCTTCTTTCTTTTATATGAAATTAGACATTTCATTGATAAGCATTTATTTTCCAATAATGTATTTTTGACTAATCTCTCATCTTTTCCATACATTCTGTCTTTTCTTTTATTTATAAGTACTTTAAAATTTCTGGTCATTTTATGAAAAGTGTTGGCCTTGCTTTCATTTATGCACATTTCTACAATTTAGAAAATGTAACCTGTTTGTTGTGTTGGCAATGTCAGCCATCATATTCTCTGATTTTTCAAACAATAATAAGCTCAGGGTTTTCTTAAATTTTAATTGAATACATATTTTGGAAAGCATTTATGATGTTATTAAATAAGTGCAATATAAACTTTGGAAAATATCAAAATACTAAGCTATTTGCAGGTCCCTATGTATATCAGTAAATATCATAAATACATCATAAGATTTGGTATGATGTATTTAAAACAAAAACTTTTTGTTCATGATGGTATGTAAAAGTTGTATGTATTGTAAAACTTGATATCTTTAAATAATGTTAAATAAACTAAGACTGAAAAGAATATGACAAAACACGGACATTATGATTTGTAAATGGTTGCTGGTATATAATAATGGTAAAAATGGATTATATTTACTGAGCCCCTACTGAGTATCAGACAATAGTCAACGGGCTTTAGGTATATATTTAACATAGTTTATCTTCACAAGACAACTCTCAGGTAGGTTTTTGAAATATTGAAAATTTAAGCTCAGTTAATGGAAAGCCATCTTACTTTTGTTTAGGAAAGTCTGAAGAGGTGCAGGTGTTCAGTGATGGGGAGATGTGTGGGGAGGGGTGTACCTGTGACACACCTCACAGGCAAATGAATATGTTCAAGTGTTCATGGGGCATTGTCTCAGTAGGAGGAATCCTACATAATAACCAAAAAATATTGTATTTCCATCCTGGGGAATCATGCTAGATTCTTTAATAGAGTGGCAAGAATCCCCTGAGAACATGGGAAGTGCCTATTGAAGGAGGACAGACCATTACACCAGGATCTTGAATTTGATTAACGTACTTATGAACCTTTTTTGTGAAATTGAAACTCAGCCTAGTATTATATATTGCCTAACAGTTACCTCCTGAAAGCATCTTTGTTGTTCAAAGTTGGCCTCTCTCTAAGCAAAACTCAGTATGTAAATGCACTATCTTACCCTTGCCAAGCTACATGACTCCTGGTAATGGGCCTTCCTGGCACTGAGGGATTATTACCAAGCACTGATTAGTGATGAATCTGGAAAAGACTTTGACCAAAGTGGGAAATATTAAATACAAATTAGTTTTTTGGGGTGAGGGATTTCAAAGTGAGTTGGGAGGTTATTCCAGAGGTTACACTTATGCATGTCTCTGCAGGATCTCATTGACTACCACAGTATACACTGCCTCAAACAGTGGGGCTGCTGAGGGCTCTAGACACATCTATACACTATAGGCAGAGCAGAGAACCTCACTAATTCAGCACCCTGTCAATGGGCCTTAATTTGGAAAGCATGCTCCCTAATTTAACAGAATTAGACTAATTTATAAATTCTCTATGCATGGCTCTTCTGACCATTTTATTTGAACTTTTAACCACCTCTATACTTGTAAAATATATGTCCCAGAGAGTTAAATCTTCAGTCTGTTCATATGCTGGTAAAGGCCGGAATCTCAGCAGAGTTGCAATACCTACCTTTCCATTCATTGGACTCTCTCAGGACAAATAACACAATTAACATGATGAACAATACCCATCCCAGGAAGTGGAGAATGTTTTCAACTGCAAGCAATAGAGTTCCATATCTGTTCCATGCGATCTAAGCCCCTTCTCAATCAGAGGCAGGGTGGGCATCAAAATCTCAAAATCCTCAAATTTGAGGAATGAACAAACATAAAGAGGATATGCACTATGGACTAAAGTTGACTTTTGATTACTGTAACATTGAAAGAACTTATATCATTGATATAAAATCAGTGGCCACCAGAATTTTTGAGGGGAGGGAATGGGAAGAATAGGTGCAACATGGGGCCGTTTTGGTACATTGTAATTGTCCTGCTTGTCACAATGACAGATGCAGGCCATTATACAAAACCTATAAAACTGTGTAGGGCAAAGTATAAACAATAATTTAAACTATAGTCCTTGGTTAGTAAAATCCCTCAATATGTGTTCATCAATTGTAACAAATGTGCCACACTAATGAAAGATGTTGTTAATGTGGGGAAGTGTGGGAGAAGTACAGGGTGGGATTTGAGAAGCCCTCTACTTCTTTTTTCACATTTATTTATTCCCCCCCACTTTCAGCTTGAACTCGCTTTTGCTTTCTGTGTCCATTTGCTGCATGTTGTTTCCTCTGTGTCTGCTTGTCTCCCTTTGTTGTGTTATCTGGCTGTGCCAGCTCCCTACAGGCGCAGGCCATCAGCCAGCTGCAGGCCATCAGCTCTCTGCAGGAACAGACCAGCTTGCCCTCACCAGGCCTACCCAGCGCCTCCCATATGGTAGACAGGAGTCCAACCACTTGAGCCACATCTGCGTCCCCCACCTATGTTTTTGATGTAACCTTTATGTAATCTAAAGCTTCGTTAAAAAAAAAAAGTTTAATAAAAGTAATCATCTAATTTTCTCTATGTAGAATAAGTTAGACATGTCACATTGCTTCACAAAACTTACAAGACATCTCATCACATTTAAGGCAAACATCAAAACATTATATGGGTCTCCAGATGATCAACATGATCTTGCACCTCCTCTTTACTTCTATAAACACATCCTTTACTGTTAGACCTGTCATTCTCAATTTGCAGCATCCAAATAACCTCCTCATGCTTCTATATACTCACTATTCCTGATGCTGCTTATACTTTATCCATATTTTTTTCTTCCTGAGTTTCCCTTTGCCCAGATAACTGCATGGATTTTTTCTCATTATTTTCCTCATAAGACTGTACCTTACAACTGTATTTAAAATCATCTGTGCCATCCCTCATTCTTGCTGCATTTGCTTTCCACAGCAGTTATTCCATCTTATATTCCATTCTTTTTGCTTATAACTTTGGTTTCATCTCTTTTTTCCTCCACATATAAAGCACTATGAGCACAAGATTGTTTCCAATTAAGTTCAATCCTGCATCCTGAGGACCTAGAATAGTGTCTCCACAGATGGATTTGAATGGCTGAATTTTATAGAAGATGAAAATGAGGCACAGCATGCTTTCATAACTCATTCATGGTCAGTCCACAAGTTAAAGGAGAAGCTTACATTTGAAACTAGACAGTCTGACTTTAGAGCTGACATTCTTCATCACCAATCTATGGTATGACTGATTTCCTATAAAATATTTTACTTTAATTAGGGTTGAAAAAATAACCAATTGTTTCGTTATTTTAAAAAAATTAACAACAAAAAAACAGGGCTATTTGAAAGATATATATTGCTTGCAGGCCTTCTGTAAAGATGCTTAGATAAGACAGTGTTACATTGGTAATACCAGCAAAATATTTTCAAAAATATACATATTGTCCAATTTAGTGAAAGACAGAACTTTGTAAAGAAAGGGAAAATATATTAGGTGATTGAGGTGGGGCAAGAACCTGTATTAATCAAGAATAGGTTGTCACCTGTAAGAAAGCAATTCAGAAACAGAGTAGCTCAACTATGCAGGAAATATTGTCCTGGAATGTAATATTGTACACTGTTACTGACTAGGCTTTGTCGGTGGTTCTTTTCCATGAAATACCCATGGGACCCAGGTTTCTTCTATGTTGTAGCTCAAACATTTCCCAATATTTTCTATTCTTCTGCAAGTGTTGAGGGTTTTCTCTTAGCTCTCTCTCCAACACCCAGTCTGAGACAAATGTGAGAGTTTCACATTGGGAAAAGTATTACCTTTTATTTATATACGGACTATTATTTTTAAGGAAAAAATCAATTTCTTTTATAGGTAAAGAGCTCTCCAGGATACTTATCTTTCTGTTGTGAGCATCTTTAAAGAATTGTACATTTCCTCTAGAACGTAAAATTTAACAGTATTACATTTTATTAATATTCTTTAAAATTTGTGCAGAACTATAGTGTTATTACTTTTTTCATTCCTTATATTGAAATTTTTGTTTTCCCTTTTTACAATTGTTGTCCTATGGATATTTAGTCTTTGAGTAGTAGAGATATAATTCCACTTCCCCATTCTCTGTGATATGTTTGTGATATATTTTACTTGTGTCTATGGCAAGTATATGATATTTGGTGTTTTGTGGGTTGCACAGTGACCTTTCCTGAAGGTCTCCCAGGCTTTCCCTGATCTTTCTCAATAGCACTTTGTATAGACCTGCAGTGTAGATACTGATCATGAAAGCTGCACTGTGAATCTTGTGCTCACTAATTTTCCTAGTTATCTCTGTAACTCACACTTGGCTTTAACAATTTTCTAAAAGTTATCTGTACTAATCCTATCTGCTTACACACTGGCCACATATTCTCTCACTGTCTGTCAAAGTGAAATAGTTCATTTGTCCCATCTCCTCTTTTAAGTGTTTGTACCTCCTTGAAATTTGATTTCTTAGATATTTCCAATGGCATTGTTCTGATGGGATCAAGAAAACTTGTGGTTTTTTAGACTAACGGTTTTTTAAAGTTAAGGAGGAGGAAGTGGTCTTTGATGATTTCTTCATCTTAAGTAGAAGTGGAACTTTTATATTTCTTTTCAATTCCTATTCACTGCTGTAGCTTCAAATATATCCTTTCTGGAAAACTCCACACTTGCCAGAATAGTATGTTTCTAGAGTTCTAGTATTACACATTGAAAATATAATGAAATTGTGGAATCATTGTAGCTGTAACTGTTCTCATCCATTTATTATTTTTCTTTATTAGAGAAGTTTTGGTTTTACAAACCAATTCTGCATAAAGTACAGGATTCCCACATACCAACTTATTAATAACACCTATTAATAGCAACAGGCCTTGGTGTACTGCTGAAATTTTGTTTTAATACCCCAAGTCTTATTACCTGACACATGTGCACAAATAGCTCAAAAGGTTTCCTTATGTCTTGGAAGCCAAGTGCTGATGCTTATTAAAAGTTTTCTTTAATTGCTTGAAATAAACCTATATGTGATGCTGGAGCTTTTAGGTGTACTTCCAGAGACTGGAGCCTCTGGCCTACCTATGTGCCAACTGTGCCAGGAATCTTGGTGGAACTGCAACTCCTACCCTGCAGCTCAATGGACTCATCCAAGTCACCTGGCGAGGAGACGACTATGGGCAACGCCATCCCAGGGAATGGAGAGGGCCTGCAGCTGCAGGCAGGATAATACCATCCACTGTATCTGTGGGATATAAGCCCTCTCTCACTTGGAGGTGGAGTGGACATCACCATCCCAGTCCCCTCAGGATTGGGGGAGGATCTATGGAATAGAATGGACTTGGTGGTGTTCTGTTGTAGACATATTGTGATTCAAGCAATGGAAGAAATTGTAACAGTGAGGTGGAGCCGGTGGCCAGTGGACATTTTTGGGCCAGGGAGGAGAGGGGCAGTTGAAATACAGGGGCTTTTTCAGAACTTGGGGGTTGTCCTGAGTGGCGTTGCGGTGACAGATGTAGGCCATTTGCATCAGCATATACCACACAGAACTGTGTGGGAGAGAGGGTGGTCTATGATGTGAAATGTGGTCTATGCTTGTTGGCAAGGCCCCAGGATGGGTATATCCATTGCGGGTGATGTGCCACACTGATGAAGGATGTTGGTGTGGGATGTTGTGGGAGGTGTGGGAGGTGGGGAACATGGGAATCCCTGTAATTTCTGAGTAATAATTAGGTAATCTAAGCACCTTTAAAATATATATATATATATAATAACATTTATATAAGCAAATGCACATATATGCATATGTATTTATATATCATCTTTCAAATATTGGTATGTATTGTAAAAAAATTGATTTTTACCCACAATTAAAAAAAATACATACCTGATATTATTCAAAGAATGGAAAAAATAATAATAATTGCTTGAAACACCTGTTGACATTCAGCAGTCCAATTTAGGGGCTCATTGACTTTTCCTTTAAGGTTTTCATATAGAGGTTTGTCTATAAGCCAAAATTTGGAATCCAAATATGGCAAAACCCAGTCATTCCTAGAAACCTTCAGAGCTCCCTCTTACTGGTTGTTACAAGCACTTTATGTAATGTTTCTAGCTCTTCTCTGCCAAGAAATGACTTTCTCCTTTAGACTGCTCATATCATAGGTATTTCACAGTTAGCTTTGACATTTCTTCTTTTTCTTGGAGACCTTTTATGTGTGGTCAGCCAGGAAGTTGAGAGTTAAGACAGAATTCTCAGCTCCTTGTTAGTAATGGCAGTCAGGCAGGCAGTCTACATACTGTTGTAAAATTCAACCTGAAGTTGAAGCTCTCTTAAATCCATAGCTTGCCTTACTCCAAATAGAGTCGGATCATTTTTAAATCCCTTTGGGGGCACATGCAGCAGTATTGTTGATTTACATTGGTTTGGGGAACTTCCATTAAAAGCAAATAGCTCTTGGGATCCTAGGTTCAGAAGCTCACAATAAGAGGTATCTTTTAAGTCCAATGCTGTTAAACAACAGAAAGTCTCAGATAAGGTGGTTAGTAATGTGGAAGGGTTTGGCAGTACTGGGTGGCTATGTTTTACTATCTGATTAATTTCCTTCAATTCCTGCATCAGTCTGTGCTTGTACCAGCCTTCTAAAAAGGCAAAATAAGATTATTATATGGAGATTAGCATGGTCAAATAAATGGATATCAGAGAGAGAGAGAGAGAGAGAGAGAGAGAGAGAGAGAGAGAGAACTTCTCTTAATGGCTCCAAACCTTCTCTGACCTTCTTTTCAAGGGATACTGCTCTAAATGAGGGCTTTTCTCATGTGGGAGAATTTATTACCACTATTGGCTTAGCAACTCTGGCTCTGCCTGGCATCGCATCAGCCCATATTTCTGGCTTTACTTTCAGGAGGATATCCTGAGTCCTCAAGTACGGTCTCTCAATCTAAGTGTAGCAAGGCAGCTTGAAGAGTACATGCTACTTAATGATTATTCTTTTTTAAGAAAAAGTTACCTGAGCATTTAGTTTCCTTAAAAGATTCCGTCCTACAAGCAGTATAGGATATTCAAGAATATAAAGGAAGCTGTGGTTTAAATCAGTGTCCCCTAGTTAACATTTGAGGAGTTCTAGGAATGGTATATGGGCCCCAGAAACCCCAGGAATAGTCACAGTCTTTCAGAGTCTTTCTGGGTTTTTTGTTTGTTTGTTTGTTTGTTGCATTTAAACAGAGTAAGTAGCTCTGGTATCTACAAGGAAATAAGTTTCTTTCCCACCACCACAGATTACCTGTGGGTTTTTGTGAGAAATGCTGATGTGAGCAGTGGGGTTGAAATTTGCCCCCGGGCTCAGTTGGTCCTCTCCCTCTCACTCCCAGCAAGCTGGGGCATTTGATGGGCTGACGTGAGCAATTCTTGGTTCTCCCTCCTTTGGGTGGTGTAGACACTCCTGTTTCCTGTGCCCCTCATATTTCCAATAGGCTCACTGTCGTGGTCTTAATGGGGGTGTCTCTTTTGGTTAGTGGCAGGAGAGCCCAGGAATCTTAAACATGATTATTTATCTTCATTCATCAAGGTTTTTCTTGTACCTGTCAGGTTGTGGTTTATGGCTGCAGCTAGCATTGTTTCTATTGGTCCCCTCATGTTTTTCAAAAAAATCATCCTTTATTCCTTGGGTATGAGGGGTGCTTGGGAGGATCTGGATGCCTGCCCAAGTTGAGTTACTAGTACCAAAAATAACAGTAAAGAGATTCTCCATCTTTTTTGGGTCATCTCAATAGGAAGGCATATTATTTTTCCAATTATACAGATTCAAACTGGGGAAGGGAGAATATACATATGCAATCCAACTGAGATTGCTTTCCTCATCGAGCCTATAGCGACTTGTCTGAGTGGGACTTGCATTGCCTGGGATTAGCATTCCCCAGATCAAATTGAGTCCTTGCCAGGTGTGGGATGGGGAGATCATTCTTATCTACAAGTAGGCAATGAAGGGTATAACCTGAATTAATGATCATTGGAGGACTGGTGGATTCCTCCATGTGTCTTCTTTAAGCTTCTCTTGCATATGGAGGGTGAGCTGAAGGAGACATTAGTTGAGATAGAAGTAGATCATCATCTGGTTTTGAATCAGGTAATAGAGGTTTAATTGAGGATTTACTAGAGTCTAGTGACTCAGGGTTAGCCAGTTTTGCCTAAGTCCCTTCCCTCTTCACCATAATATTACATATTTTCTCTAAGTCCTTATTTTTATATAAACACATAAAGGACTGAACATGCAGACTCTCATCCTATTTTTCTTCCCTTTTCACATCATATTTGATTGCAGGATAGTATTATAATTTAAAGATTCATTCTTGGGCCAGTGTTCCACTGACTCCAATTTATATTGCAGCCAGGCTATATTAAAAAGGAAGACCATTGTTTTTCTTATCATAGGCTCACAGTGGAACATAGACCAATTGTGTAAAATGCATCCCAATGGATGGCTATCTAGTATGCTATTAGAATTACCCATGGCAATGATCCTTTCTGATAACCAAAAATCCTCACATCATAAGGAGATTTTGCTCTTGATACTGCCAAGGCAGACCTTACCCTAAATGGCAGGAATCACACCCACAATTCTATGGTGTACATACAAAAGAGAATAGGTGCCCATGTGAACTTACTCAAACAGGAGACTTTTGATGCCAGAGCCATTTCTTTCTTCAAAACTAAAATATAAGGCAAAGGGGCTTGTAGTACCATGCTAGAGTAGGGAAGACCCCTATTAGTAAGTCATATTAGTAAGTCAAGGTGGTGCCACTTAGAGTCAGCTGGCAGAGTCCATGCTCCCTTCCAGAGCCTTGGGCTGTCAATCACGAGCCTAACAGTCACATCTGCATCTCCAAATTTTTACCGAGCAATGGGCTTGCTACTTGATGCCCACAGAACCCAATACTGTGTCACCAGGTATTTGAGAAAAGAAAGAGAGTGATTTTTTTGCAAGGTTGACTAGCAAGGAGAGAGGAGGCAAGCTCAAATCTGTGTCCCCAATCCAAAAACTTCAGGGAGATTTATAGGATGGAAACCAAAGGAGGTGGGGACAACAATGAGGATTAATGTTGCCATATTCTGATTGATAGTTTAAAGGATTCTCTATATATGGTTGAAATATTCCAGTGAGCTGTATCTTATCTTCCATCTTGAGGGATTTGTCATTTGCTTCTGATGCTTCTTCCTCACTGACTCTTGTTTAACAATGATAATTTTTGTTCCTAGTGTCTCAGTAGTCATTCAAGAAAAAAGCACAGTGTGTCTGTGTCTGAACATGCTCCAGTTTCCCACTTGCAGGTGAATTTGACTGTGACTAAGTTTGACTGCCTGTAAAAAAACTCAGGAAAGAACTTTAGAAATGTAAAAGGAATAAATCCTGATAAGAAGTGATAGCTGAAAATTATGCTTAAAAAAATTTCTTTTTCACTTAAGCAGCTCTAAAAATTCTAATATGTACCCTTAGACCCAGCAGAGCTGGTTTTCTATTAATCTAATCTTAGAGGTTTACTCTTTGTACTTTGTTAGCCCCCAAAATATTAACCTGATCTTCTCAGTTCTACTACAGGCATAAGGTAGCATCTCAAGGTAAAACCAAACAGAATGGTGTCAGGAGCACCTTGTGACCCAGTAAATCTGTAACTTTCCTCAGAGATGAAAAAAAAAAAAAAGCTTTATTTGACATTATTGAACTTTCAGCTGAGAAAGGAGTCATGAAGACCTGGCATGTAGGCACTTCACAACAATATCTAAACTGTGGTTAACTACCCTCTAAAACAGGTCAAACCAAAGAAAGTTTGACAAGTTTGAGACAAGAGAGGACTGAGAAATTGCACTTACTCTCCCTGACACACCTCTTCTTTGCTTAAAAAAAACATGGCTCCCATTATCACTTTGAACTGGTTTGGGGAAGATTCCTCCAGTTCCTTGCCTGTGTGCTTGCAATAAATCACATTCTCACTAAGAGAAGAGATTCTCCTTTGTATCAACAGTTCAGGCAGGCACTTCTATTGCAAATAGCCTTATTTATGGTAACAGCAGCATGTTTGGGCTGAAGGAAGAGCTGGCTTCCCAGAAGAAGCAACACTAGAAGAAAAATTCTACCAAGAGTGATATGGCAAAAAGAAGAAAAAATAATTCTATGTCTAGTAAAAATACTTGTGAATCACAAGTATGATATGGAGACATTTTAGATAAAGAAAAACTCAGAACATTTATTGCCAAAAGTACTGTGATACAAGAAAATCTAACAAAGTTCTCTATCCTAAAAAATATGGTATCAGAGGAAAATCAGAATCTACAAAAATAAATGAAGAGTGCAAGGCCTGAGAAATTTTTATAAAAGGTATCTGTGTACAAAAGAAATAATAGAATTGTATTTTCAGGATTTTAATACATATAGAAGTAAAATATGTGGAAACAGTCAATGAAATGACAAATTGCAAATTAAATTAGAAATATATTGGGTTCTTACATTTTATATGAAGAAGTGTAATATTTTATTCTTTTTTATTAGAAAAGTTGTATTTTTACTTAAAAATCATAAAGAAAGTACAGAGATCGCATATAACACCTCACAATCACAGTTTTCTTTATTGTTAACACTGCATCAGTCTGATGATTTAGTTACAGCTATTGAAAAAATATTATTATCAATAAACTGTAACTTTCTGCCAAAGATTACATTAGGGTACACTGTGGTGCTTTAGAGTTCTAGAATTGTTGCTGTATTTTTTTTTTTTTTAATTTTATTCTGTAACATATTAACTTAGTCTGCTAGGCTGCAGAAATGCAGATACACCAGAAATGGTTTGGCTTTTAACAATGGGAATGTATTAGTTGATGAGTTTACAGTCTCAGGTCATGAATATATGCAAATCACATCATCCTCAAGATGATACTTTCTTCCTAATGACTGGCTGTTGGCAATGCTGGATTTCTCTGTCACATGGCAAGACACAAGACAGCATCTGCTAGTCTCTCCCTTCTCTTCCAGGTTTCCTTGCTTTCAGCTTCTTGATTCTGTGGCTTTCTCTGTCTTTGAATTTCATTCTCTTATAAGGAACATCAGTAAGATGGTTAAGACATACCCTTGGACAGGCCTTAACTGAAGTACCATAATCAAATGGTCTGACAAAATAGGTTCATACCCAAAGGAATGTGATTTTCTGGGGTACATACAGTCTCAAACTACCATACATATATAACTTAATATTTTGCATTAAGTTATATTTTGCATTATAACCATTTGCAAATATAGAATTCACTGGTGTTACTATTGAATTGACCTTTATCTACCATAACCACCATCCATTAGCAAAATTTTTCAAACACCCCAAACAGTAACTCTGTAGAAATCAAGCACTAACTTCCCATTCCCTCCCCACAGGCCCTGGTGTTCTAGTTTTGACACTACAGATTTGTACATTCTTTATATTTATTTATTTCAACCAATAAAGTGTATTCAATTGCCTTTATTGCTTATTTCAACCAATAAAGTGTATTCAATTGCCTGTATGTTGTTGCACACATGAGAAATCAATTCCTTTTAATCTTGGAATAATATTTTCTATTCTTTTTTATGTAGATACCACCTTTTGCTTATCCATTCAAGTGATGATAGACAATTGGGCTGTTTCTATCTCATGCCAATTATGATTAGTCCCCCTAAGAAAATATCTATTCAAGTCCTTAATTTCAATTCTGTAAGGACCTAGAAGTGGGATTGTCTGGTCATATACTTAACTTTCCCAGGAATCTCCAAACTCTTTTTGGCAGCAGCTGCATCATCATCATTTTACATTCCCAGGAACAATGATCAAGTGTTCTGATTTCTCACATAATCTCCAACACTTGTTATTTTATGCTTATTCTTTTTATTGTAGGCATTCTAGTGGGTGTGCAATGACATCTGATCATTCTTTTAATTTCCATTTATGTAATGGTATTAATGTTGTGCATCTTTTCATGTGCTTATTCATGATTTATCTATTTTGGGGGGGAAATCTATTCTAATTTTGACCTTTTTAAAAATTGGGTTGGGTATAAGTCAGCCAAGGGGGTGCTGGTGCAAAGTACCTGAAATGTGTTGACTTTTGTATTTGTCAGCCAAAGGGATGCTGATGCAAAATAGCAGAAATGGATTGGTTTTTATAAAGGGTATTTATAAAAACAGAAATGGATTTGTTTTTATAAAATAGCAGAAATGGATTGGTTTGTATAAAGGGTATTTATTTGTGGTAGAAGCTTACAGTTACCAGGCCATAAAGTATAAGTTACTTCCCTCACCAAAGTCTATGGCTACCTGTTGGAAAAAGATGGCTGCCGATGTCTCCCAGGGTTCAGGCTTCCTGGGTTCCTGTCTTCCCAGGACTTGCCTCTCTCTCTGGGCTCAGGCTTGCTTCTCTCCACAAGGACAGCTGTAGACAATCAAGCAAATGGCCCATCTCTTTCCCTGAGGCCTTCTCTCTTTCCTCACGACAAAGCTGCTCTGTGTGCTTTCTTCCCTGGGCTCCAGCATTAAAACTCCACATCAACTCCAACTCTGTCCTTTGCCATGTCTTTTATCTAGGAGTCCCCACCCACCAAGGGGTGGGGACTCAATGCCCTACTGACATGGCCCAATCAAAGCCCTAATCATAATTTAATCATGCCTAGAGGAAGAGAACAGTTTATAAGCATAATCCAATATCTGTTTTTGGAATTCATAAATAATGCAAACTGCTACAGCTTTTATAAAAGGTATTTATTTGGGTAGAAACTTAGTTACAAGGACCAAAAAAGTATAGCTCAAGGCTGCTTTCTCACCATGTGTTTAAGCAAGATGGTGGGTAACCTCTGCCTGGTCTCTTGGCCCTTACTCCTCTTAAGGCTCCATGGGCCCAGCTTTTTCTGATCATAGCTGTAGACTGGCATAGGGCTCTTCTCTCAAGGCTTGCTTTGTCAGTCTGGCATAGAGCTCATTTCTTTCTAGGCCTCATCAGCTCCCCAGCTGCTAACTATCAGGCAAATGGCTGGCTCATCTCTCTTCCCTGTGATAATGGAACAATGTTCCCTCCTCTGCCATGTCTATGGAGCTCTCTCTCTTCCTGTACGTCTTCTTGAGTGAGTGTCCTTGCCTATCAACCCAGGTGGCAAGGACTCAACTCTGAATCATGCCCTACTGATGTGGTTGAATCAAAGCCCTAAAAGTAATGTAATTTAATCAAAAATATCTCACCTGAATCTAATACAATCAAAGGTTATCATACCCATTTATAAACATAATTTTTCTCCTTTTGGGGATTCATAAATAATATTAAACTGCCACAGATTGTATACCATTCTGTTGTAAATCTGCAATAATTTCTTAATATATTTTGGATAATCAATGTTAATCAGATATACAATTTCCACATATTTTTTTTTACCATTCAGTAGTCTTTGTTTTTATGTTCTTGATAAAGAACATTGGTTCATAATTTTTAAAAAATATTTTTGAAATCACAATTGTCTATTTTTAAAATTTGCTCCTGATTTTTGGTGTAAATGCCAAAAAAATATTGACTAGAACAATATCCTTTAGAGGTTTCTTTATGTGTCCCTCTAGAAGTTTTTCTTATATTCCTAGTTGCTAAAACAAATACCATAAAATGGCTTGGATTAAATCATGAATTAACCACTTAGAATTATTTAGAAGTGTTCCCTCTGATTTAATTTTGTGGAAGATTGGTGTTTTAGGAATATTGGTGAAATTCACCTGTGAACCATTCTGGTCCTGCCATTTTCTTTGCTGTTACATTTTTATTACTAATTAGATCTCTTTAGTTGTTTTGGTTTGTTGAGATCCTCTATTCTTTCTTGAGTCAGTGTAGGTATTAAATATATTTCTATAAATTTACCATTTTTTCTAGTTCATTTATTTTTGGGGGCACAATTGATCCTAGTGTCCTCTTATTCTCCATTTTATTTCCGTGGCATTGAATAATTACCCATATGGTTACCTTTATCAGAAATCTTTAGTCCTTTATCCTGTTTTGATCCACTGCCTTGTGTCCTTTCTATCTGTAAACCTCACTTTAGCATTCTTGTAGGACATGTCAGGGAGTGATAAACTCCCTCAGCTTTTGTTTATCTGGGAATGTCTTAATCTATCCCTTAATTTTAATACAATTTTTCTGGATATAAAATTCTCTTTTGAGAGTGTTTCTTTAAGCAATTAATTATTTCATCTCACTGCTCTCATGCCTCCATGGTTTTTGCTGAGAAATCAGCATTTAATTTTTATTGTGACTACTTTTTACATAACACGTTGCTTTTCTCTTGAAACTTTCAGAATACTCTCCCTGGCTTTTCATTCTACAGTTTTACTGTAGACACAGTGAAACTTCTTAGACACTTTTCATGACTATATTGTCATTTTGATGATGTCCCACATGTCTCTAAGGATCAGTTGACAATTTTTTTCCCAGTTCTTCCTCTTCTTCAACCTGAATCACTTTAATGTCACTGTTCAATTTTACTGATTCCTTTTTCTCTTTATCCAAAATCTGGTCTTATTTGATGACTTCTGATGTTTTATTTTGTTCTTTTCAATGGGCCATGATTTCCTGTGTCTTAGTTTGCCTGGAAAAGTGTACATTTTAATATTTTAATGTTTTAACTTTGAGAATGAGGCCATGAGTTGTCCTATTTTAAGTTCATTCTATTTTGTTATTAGCCAAATATATCATTGAGTGTCAGGAAGTTTTGCAAGAAATGCAAAAAAAAAAAAA
>JAQZBX010006275.1:0-53658 GCA_029593785.1 Cabassous unicinctus | reverse complement strand
AAGTTTTTCTCCAGCCTTTGACTGCTGCTCCCACTTGTCTGGTAGCAAATGCTGGCAGGAGGCTAAAAAATTATTGAACTGGGAGGTGGATGTGGCTCAAGTGGTTGGGCTTCCGTTTGCCATACGGGAGGCCCCAGGTTCATTTCCCGAGGCCTCCTGGTGAAGGCAAGCTGGCCCGCGCGGCGTGGTGAGCTGACACAACAAAGGGAGACAAGCAGACACAGAAAAACACACAGCAAATGGACACAGTGAGCACAAGCAGCAAGGGGGGATAAATAAATAAATAAAATAAAATCTAAAAAAAAAAAAAAAAAATTATTGAACTAGTAACAAGTTAGCAGTACCAGAAAATTCAAAAACAGTGAATTCAGTAGTTTCCTTTGTGTGTGTATGAACCTGTTTACTTGTGCTTCTGATTTTATGGTACATGACATAACAGGGTCACGGTTTTTGCTCATAAAACTGCTCCTAGCACATTCGAGGAGATTCATCGGGAACACTGTGCCCTGCAGAGATGCCGGGGACTTTGTAGGTACTCTGACCTCTGCCAAGTCTGAGGACGGCCCCTGGGGGCTGCCACACTTAGAACTGCATAAGACCATTTCTTCCTTGAGAGGGGAACCACGGGTAACCTGAGCTGGTAAGAAAAGGCTTGAATATGCAATGGGTTCAAGATCTGTAACTCTGTTATGTTCTTCAAATGAGTCAAGAACTCAAGCTGGAGTTTGGACAGGAAACTGGAACTCAGTGGGAGGTCTGCGAGGGTGGAGGACTTGCAAAACACAAAACAGGTGGTTTTCAGTGGTGCTGGCTGGCTGGGGGTGAGGTGGGGAGCACAGGGGTGATTATGAAGTAGGCAGGCTTCTGGGAGGATGGGGCCAGCACTCGCCTGAGCTGGCTGCCCCAGGGGAGAGAGTGACAGGTGAGGGCTGTGAACCTCTCAGCATGTCACTCAGGGAGAGCATGGGGCCGCCAAGAGGCCCAGAGAGCGACCTTGAGATCCGAAGGGAAAATGCTGTTCTCCCCTAGAGGACCACTGCAAAGGTTCAGAGGGGCTATCGGGGTGGAACAGATGGGTAAGTACAGCCAAGCCAGAGGTCCCCAAAGAAGGGAGACGAGAGTGTCCCACCAATGAAGCAGTCAGGATGAGGGGGACAAGGAGCAGAAGGCCATGAGCCCAGCCAGAGGCACGAGCAGCCAAGGATGTGCCAGGCTTCAATTATGTTAGGCTAAGAGGTCCTATGCTGCGTAAACACGCTGTGTGTCTGTGCTTTGGTGTATTTGCCTTACCTTGTTTGTTTTACTTGTTGTTGTTGTTTTAGTAGAACAACTGTATATAAGGAAAAGGTAAGGGGGTGCTCGTCTTTGCCTGGAAGGTCCAGCTGGATAATCAAGGAATCCTGCTGCAACGGTGGCAAGGTAAAGCATGGACATGAGACAAATCAAAACCCCAGAAGTGGCTGCTCTTGCATGTCCTGGGGAATCTTTAATTACTTCTTTGACACATCGCATGAATGAAGGAAATGGTGATTTTAGTGGCATTTTAGGTATTGGGGACAAGAAGGCATCAAAAGTAACAACTTAACCACGCTCCATCCTGTTCACCCCAAATATAGTACTTTGCAGCAGCCTGGCAGGAAATGCAAAATGTTTCCTGACTCACCACTAAGCAGTCTTAGCTGCTTGCTTTCCCTTTACCCTCTCTAGCCCTTACATAAGAACAAAATACAATCTACAGTCTCCACAACAGTCCTGCCTGATATCAATTAACACTAACCCAATGCTCCAAGACCTTTTCAACAGGAGGACGTCAACATGTTCTATAAATGAGATTTCTAATGGCTATTTCCCTGACAAGGCAACCAGGCACAAGATAGTAAATGGTGACACTAGTTAAGTGAGCCTGTGAGCCAGGGATTAATTTTTGAATAGAATAAGAGCCCTGGGCCCCAATTCCCTGCCTATTCCACTAGATGTCTGAAATCTCTCACCAAAGCATGTAGCAAATGGGTGTCCCAGGACTGGCAATTGATTGATATGTCCCAGAGATCTAATTCCAAGCTATTGTCCAGAGAACATCTCCACTGTTCACACTTGGGGGTGGGTGCAGAGACTGGCAGCAGAGAGAAGGGGGAGGGTAATTTATTCATGAGCTGGACTTGAGAAACAGATTTGGTAAGCAAATACTTCAAAGCTCACAGGGGAACTCCCATAAAACATAGACCCTCTGCAGCAACCAGGGAGTGATTTAAATTCAGTTGGAATTTCTAGTGGGACGGAATAAGACTTTCAACTCTGTTCACAGCCTCATGAATAATTTCACCTGACATGGGACAGTGAACCAGCAGAAATCTGGGATGTACAAAAGAAAATAGGTTTCCAAGTAATCTTTGTTACTTAAGTCTTATTCCTAAGTGGGGAATGAGGGTGGGTGAGGGGAGCCCAAACAGGAAGTTCACCATTTTTAGACACATTATATTTTGTCCTTGTGCAAAAAATGTTGGATGGGAAACACATTTTCTGGCAGCTGAAACCTGGCTGGCTTGGTTGGCTAAGGGAAAGGCCATGCACCCACGGACGACCAGGATGTGGAAGTCATTTGCAGTTCCCTCTAGACTTACACAGGCACTGAAATGGGGAACTTAAAATGAAATAATGCCTAAGACCGAATCTACAAAGATTAGTTACTCATGCTGCCTTACGCCCCAGACTGCGACACCCCCCCTCTCATCTCCTACCTCCACGCTGTAGATCCACTGGCCTCCCTCAAGTAGATAAGCAGGTTATTTACAAAGAAGCTTCCAGGCGCTGGGGAGAGGGTTTCTCGCTTGTTTACTGTTCTGCGCAGAGCCTTAGATGGGCAGGTAGGGGGGTCGGCACGGAGTTGCCCGAACTTTCCCGGGGATCTCAGTCACGCAGGAATCAGCACCGCTTCCCTCCGGGCGCAAGCCTTCTGGCGGTGGTCAAGCGCGGCCAGGGCGCGGGGCACCCGCGCGTGACCCAGGCGTCCCCCATCGAGGTGGCAGCGGACAAGTCTCGAGGCCGGGTGGTGAGGGACGACGGGCAGCCAAGCTGTTTCTTCCCGATGGCCGCTCAGGGGCAGAAAAGAAGACGCAGGACGCCGGCCAGCCAGGGGAAGGCAGCGCGCAGACGGCGCAGAGGGGACCCTGGCGCGCGGGATCCCGGGCAGCGCAGGCAGCCGGAGGCCACGGGGATCCCCCGTTAGCAGACGGCCGGGGAGCGCGTCGAGAATCAGGGACCTCCGCGGGAGAAGACCCCCGACCCCCGAAACCAGCCCTGCCGTCAGCCGTCTAGGAGCCCCGCTCCGACGCCCGCGGAAACTCGGGGATGGGGGCCCTGGAGGTGCCCGTACCCTTCCGCCGCTGCCCAGGCCTCCCGGGAGCGCCCCTCGGAAGCAGAGATGGCTGTGCCAGCCTCAGGCGCCCACCGCCCCTATGAACCGGGAGAAGATTTTCTCCAACCCTCAGGGAAGAAATGAGGCGAGCTTCTCCCTGCGTTCCCTTCTGTCCTGAGTCCCCGAACGTGCTCTGTCTGCATCTGGTGACTCGGTATCACTCTCAGTTTGCAGATACTGGGTCCCTGAAGGTGTCGTGAGCCTAAAGGACATAATTCGGAACATAAATCGATTATGCTGATGCTGAGATCTCTGGTTCAGGAAGTTTAAATACAGGCGCCAGCTTTTTATGTCTACTTGCATGGACACCTTTCCTTTTCCAGTTTTCTCCTTCGCCCCTCCGGGCCAGCTCTTTTCTCTTAGTACTTACAGACCCGAGCACATTTCTGTTACTCCACCCCAAGAAGTGAGGTTAACCTGGGTCTCCCTTCACCATGGTGTTTCCATTTCTCTTCTGCTCACTCCCCAACTTAATTCCTGACCTATTTGAACCAAACTAGACAGAGTTCTGCTCCAGAAAGTTCCAACATAAACGAAAATGGCCAAGGAAAAGGAGGGGAAAGAAAATGCCTATCAAAAATCAAATCACGTCTTTGTGGGTTGTTACCACAATATTTAATAAAATATTCTTGGGGGACACCTTAAAACTGGTCTTTTGAAAAACTTCATTCTAAAATGACTTGCATTGATTTGTTTCATTGATAATATTTAATTTGTTTTGAAATTCCAAATAGTCTTAAGGACAACATAAAATTTTTATGTTCATCAAAACTAGACATGAGTTCAAAGGGATTGTTCTGATGTTAATAAGCCATGAGGTGAGAAATTAAAAACAAAACAAAACAAAATTAAAAAACACCAAGAAGGGAAAACACTAATGGGAAAGCCTGTGGGGTTTACCATGTATTTCTAAAGATAAAGTCCTTGCCTTCCTTTCCTCATCCTATTATAAACAGAGGCTGCTGCACAGCAGGCCAGTGCTAGTGAGGCAGGAGAGGCATGTCGGAGGCCACATTCGGTGAAGGCACAAGTTAGTCAAACTGGGCAGAGAGCAATAATCTGATTGTGCCAGCATCACAAAGTAGGACAGCTCCGCTCCTTTCGAAGCTGTAGCCCAGGGCATGAACTCTGGCTATAGTGCCTTCCAGGTACTCAGGGACTGTTTTTCTAGCTCAGCAGTGGCCCAGGCCCGTGATTTTCCACTTTACTGTTTGCTAGCCTTTTTTTTTTTTTTTTTTTCTCCCTGACAGCTTAGCCGATTCATTAACATCTCCACCAGAGGGTAGGCAGGAGAAAGGAAAGCTTGGAACTCAAATCAGTCTTGCACTTCGTAGTAATATTTCTTTCTAGAGCTAAGCTTGGTGGGAAAGATGTGCCACTTGTTGGTAAAATGAGATTTGGGGATTATCAGTGGATTTAATCTGTCTTCTCACATCTACCATTTCCACAAATAATTAGAGGCTGCTAGACATTCAGATGTCACATTAGCCTCAAAGAATCTAGAGATCTGAATAGGCTTAAATACCATCTTGGAGTCCAGAATGTTAAGCTCTATGTTCCAGATAATTAATTCCTTTTTTTATCCCAGGGGCTTAAAATCACTCCGAGGTAACAGTTTACTGAGCACATTTAAAAATAATAATAATATATTTGGGGGGAAGAAATGAGCCAAGTAGAAAAACGTGCTATTTCTGCATCGAAAGGGAATGAATGGGTCATGCAGCATTAGAGATATGATATTTTTCTGTTCTTCAATGACATATTCTGATCTTTGAGGTGTTGAGAAGAGCCTTTATTCCTAATTTAAGACATGTGGGAAACCCACAGATGGAAGGCGCCCACTCCGTGAGCGTGCTGGCCCCCCACCTGACAACCACTCTGATGCTGAGTGGATGATGCTTGGGGGGCGGGGCACGGCCCTTCCTCAGTGCCCAGAGGGCCCCTTCCAGGGAGCAGGGGCAGAGAACCTCAATGGCATTAATTTGATTATTCTCTTCCCAGTGGGAAGCCTACATTAGCTCTGACATGATAATGGCATGATAATGGCAATTGCATGACAGTTGAGAATATGACAGTAATAGTCTCTTGTACTTCTGTACTCTTTGACAGTTTACAAAACAGTTTTGTATTTGTTCTCCTGTTGTCTTACGTGATCCTCACAATAATGGTGAGGTAAGCAGGACAGATATTATTGCCTCCACTTCTTTCTGATGAGGAGACTTAGCCACAGTCAGAAAGCTAGTAAGAGCAGAGCAGAACTAGAACCCAGGGCTTCAGACCCCCTCCTCCACACAACATTAAAGGAATGTAATGAAACCACAGTCAAAACTTACCCAAGAACCCCAAGCACAAATAAAATGTATAGTATAGACAATAACTACAAATTATTACATCCATAGTTATTTTTAGAAAATCTAAAAATATTCTGGCATACCCCACATACTGATAGTCCAGTCCATGCTTGAAAATTTCAGCTTTTTCCATCAGCATCATTCATATTTTGGAAGACTTACTTTGCAGGGTCCCCCCTCCCAAAGTATTTCCTTAAACCCCTGCCAACCTGAGGGGAGAAGCGGCGATTACATAAATATCTGCATTGAGTTCTTGGATAGAGTTGCACAATGGCCATATATGGTGAAAGGTAGGTTTTCCTCTGTGACCCTATTCTTGGAATATGTTAAAATGCATGTGTCTCTATTTCTGCTCCCAAGAAGCTGGCGTACAGATGTTAAGTATTGGGGTGGTAGAAACGCTGCTGTCTACAGTTTACATGATGTCTAATAGGCCTCTAGAATGTGCTTAAAAGGCAGTGTTCAGAATTAGGCCCCTAAACCTCTTTGACGTAATTGTCTTTCTTTGGAGCCCCTACATCTTGAAGGAAAGGGTGAAGATTTGGAAAGGGAATTAATTTTCTCAACCAGGCTATTTTTCCCCTGAACCTTAGAGTAATCCTTCAAACTTGAAAAACGCAGCTAATTATGGATTTCAACTCACTAATGCTGCCATTTGAGTTTTGTCACTTTTTCTGGTTTCTGACCTCCCTGTCAGGCCAAGTCTGCCTGTTTTCACTCATGTGTGCTGCTTTTTATAATCTGAACATTATTTCCACTCAAATGTTTCCAGCTTTGCAGAAAGCCTAAGATTTTTGAGAGGAAAAAAGCCCTCATAACTATTATTTGGATAATTATCACTTTGAGTTATTTGGATTTTTTGGTGCTCAAAGGATATCCTGAGAAGAAAATTTGAAAAAAGTTAGAAGTTTTAGTTTAAAAGCTAATTTTTTCATGTATATTTTAAAAATAGAGCCAGGGCAGTCTCTCTTTAATTAAGGTGTGATTTCTCCTCTATTTCTTATGTGCAATAATCTCTATTACAATATATTTTGAAATGTGGGTCACTGAGTCTAAGACATTAAACAAATAAGTTAAAAGGCTTTAAGGAGGATTTTTAAAGATCCAACTGCCTAATATGTAAAACGGAACCTGGATGGATTTCATGGTGTTAGTGTGTTTTTTCCCCTGTCTCCTAAACCCAGTAATCTCTGACTTCTACTTGGATCATTAGAGATTTACATTCACTGTAATTTATGTCAACTTATATCTGGGACTTTAAGGAAAAACGACGTTCGGCAGCCAACTACTGGTGGAAACTAGAATGTTTCACATTAGTCAGCAGCCCTCTTAAATTATTTCTGTGAAATAATTTACTGTGGATTACAAATTCTTATATGGCATTTAAAGTTAATGATTAGGCAGAGAGATATATCAAAAATATGATCAGTCACACATGTATCTGACTTGCATGGTCCTAACTCTATGCATGTTTAATAAGAATTGCTTTTTAAAAAGATATTTTGGGCTCATATTTTTTTCCTATAAACAGATAATACATTTTAAAGGGGAAGAAAAATGGACACACAAACTCTTAGAAACTCCTCTAATTAAATGTCCAGAAAATTATTTTCTATTTTGCGATGGCCATTTACAGTGTAGGGACTGGTGTGTGGTCTAAACTACACGAACTGACTGGAAGCGGTAAAGATCTCACAAAATAATTGGAAGTCAAGATGTAGAAATCCTAACAAAATATGAGCTGTGCTATGGAAGTTGTCATGTCTCTTTTTCACTCATAGGAATTAGTGAAGAAGTAATGTGCCCCCAGCAGAGCAAGGAATGAAATGAAACCCAGAGTTTCTCGCTCAACTCTCAGAATGTGCTACTTCCTAACTTTCATTTCTCTACTTAGTTATAGTTAAGGTTTTTAGATATTTTATTTGGTTCAATTTCATGGATTAGCCAGGAAAGAAAAGGGTAGAAGCACAGCTATGAAAGTTGGGCTAAAATTTTATTTGTCTGGAAGGGGTCCCCTGAGTATCTTTTTTGTATCTCCAATAGATATTTCTTTTTCTCTTCCCTTCCTCTTTCTTCCTGTTTAACAGTGGTTTTCTTAACTCAACTATTTATGATTCATTTCATGAAAGGCTGGGTATTCTCTGAGGGTACTAAAAAGTCTTAAAGTGGTTTAAGAGACTAGCAGTGAGGAGGAACTATTTTCCTTCATGCTGAAAAAGAAATCATTGTCAATAGTCTACAACCTGCAATAAACAATTAAAAAAGGAATTTATGATGGCTGCTTATCCTCCTGAAACAACGTTGGTACAAGTCTGCCCTTGTCAGTCATCTGTAAGAATCACGTGCTTGATCTCAAACAAAGGGAGGGTCTGGACCCACACAGGGCTCACGGCAAATTACCCGGGGATGGCCTGGCCTAATGGTCCCCTACACCCTTCATCACATTTCAAAGGGCCAGAATAGCCACAAGTGTATTTTATCGTGATTGCACTAAAAGGCACCTGTTTGTGAGGCGGAGTTTTCATTGTGAATTAGAAAAATATTTGCTTGGCTGCTAACAGCATATGATGTAGGAGTGCCTTGAGGGGATTGGCAGGACACTTGAGAAAGACAACCAGAGGCATCCTGCACACACTTTAAGCTGCATGCCAACTCCTTTCCTTGCTTTAAAGGTGAATAAAAGTCCTGATGTGTCCCTTCTCTTCCTCTGTTTACCACATGAGCACTTTCCTTGGCTGAAGCTGGGTCTCTCTGGCAAGCCCCTTGGGGAGTCCACTTCAAGGCCAGCAAGGAAGAGAGGAGATTGTATCCTGCAGCTTTGCTGAGCGTGGTGGTGGTGGAGGGGGCTGTGTGTGCAAATGTTGAGGGGTGGGATGAGTGGAGGAAGGAACAGAATTATTCACAGGGGCTGGAATAGTCAAAGACTCAGGTACTGGAACAGGTCTGCTGCCGATGGAAGGATCACCGAAGCCAGAGGGTGTGCCCAGGAGAGAGAACTGTAACAGAGAATGACTTTCAGGAAAGAATAATGAGTTTGGGTGAAACTAGGGTAGGAGGCAAAATGGACAAGAAAGAGAAAGAGGAGGGAAAAGGAGGAGGAGGAGGAGGAAAGGAGCGGTAAAGGCCAGAAAAGGTTTGATTGGATTCCAAGAGCTGACAATATCAAATCTTATGTTCCAAACCTTTATAATATAAATCATCATTACCTGAGGAAAGTAATAAGAATTTCAATATTAAAATAATGGCTTTATTTAAAAAAACATAATATTTATGCTGGACTGTGCACATGTTTGAAAAAAAGATGCTCTCCAAGATTTAAGTGAATATTACTTAATATTGACTGAATGATAAGGCAAAGAAAACTGGCTCTAAAATGAGAATAAAATTTAGAAATCAAGAACCACCACTTCTTGGACATTAATTTAAATAAGCATGCTCTAATATACTGTGCCATTCATTACTTGTTCCAGAAAGCTTTCAGAAGCATATTTTGAGTACGTTTTTGGAAGCCAAGCTGCTCAGTTATGTGCAGCAGTGTCTGGAGCTAGTGTTTATGGAAAACAGAAGAGCACACTCGCTGCTTTAACTTCATTGTTCCAAAAACTTGGAAAAGTAATCTGAAATGATGATTCGTCTTACTTTGTGTACTTAGACAAACACTGGTGATTTTTGTTTAAGAAAAAAATTATGTGGATTTAGAAAACTAGAAAACAAAATCCAGAGTTCAAATGGCCACTTAACGCAAAGCTCTGATTTGCAATTGTCTCAACATAAATGATATAGCTTTCACCATTCTCTCACAGGATTATCTTTGTAGCTTAACAAGAGCTTTCGAAAACTCATCTCTAGCGGAAAACTTAGAAATCTATTAAAATACTGTTATAATGATTTTAAAATAAAAAATCTGATAGAAATAAATATAATAAAATGACAAATGCCATCGGCCAAAATAATGCTAATTTAATAACAACCTGTTATGCTTTTTTATACAAAATTTCAGAGCAGCCACTATCCCCTAACATTTATGGGATGATGGCCATGTAGCAATCCCTGCTTTCACTAAATTGCTCGATAAATCCAAAGATGGGATGTTTTTGGCAACATTGATCAAGTTTTTTTTTTTTTTTTTTTTAAGTGATTTAAACTGTAAATGACAGACTTTAGGTCAGGGGTTCTTAACCTTTTTTGTTCCATGTACCCCTTTGCCAGTCAGGTGAAAACCATGGTCCCCTTACTAAGTCCACACTATACTCTGTATTATTTAATAAATATATTACACCCGCACCAACATGTCCCCACAAGAGTAATGATTTTTTTGAATTTCAGTTCAAAGCTCACAGACCCCTTGTTAAGAAACCCTGCTTTAGGTAGACTATTTGCTTTTGGTTAAAATATTACTATAGAAGCCATCCCCCTTCAAAGTGGCATGTGCTACATCTACAATCATGCTGTCAAAATAAAATGCATTTAAGACATGTAAGGAAAAGATTTTAGGGAGTTTCTTAAATAAAGGAAGAAAAAAGCAGAGAAGACAATGTTCATTCCTATAACCACGTCCTATTCCATGATTATCTGTGAATAACTAGGGCAAAGGGGACTCAATTCAGGAGCTTTCTGGTCAGGTGATGGAAACTCTGGTATGCTCAACCGTTGTAAGCTTATGAGAACTTGTGACTGTCTAGAAAAATGAAATCCAATACAAAACCTGGTTTTCTAAAATATTTTTCTTATTATCACCTTGGTTCTCCGTGGTTCTACAAATGAAAATAAAAATTTAAGTCCTTCATTTCTTCCCACATTCAAACTTAGCTACAAAACCTCCAAAACGTAAACAATTTTCTGGTGTTCTGAAATGTCAGGAGTGGAGAAGAACAGAGATTCAACAACTTCCAGGAGGGTCTGTGGAGGGTCTCAGAGGAGATTGAGAGCAATTAGGGGTGCCTGGTCCTCACTGTGAACCACCCACCCCTCTTGACTAGTGGTGCTGCTCTTGTGGGTTCATTATCAAAAGAAACAGTGAGCCAGCTCTGACCAGTGCCTCAGTCCCTCCTTGGTAGCAAGCAAATGTTGAATCATAAAATTTTAGAGCTGGAGGGCACATTAAAAGTGGTCTCTTTAGGTACAGTTTCCAGCTAATTAGGGGCAAAACTGGGAATAAACTCTTACTGTTTAATATGTTAAACTTCAGAAATTGGCTTAGGCAAAGGATTATAGATTTTCACATAATTTGTTAGATTTGTATCTATTTCATGGTTTGTTTTTTTGTTTGGTTAGTTGGTTTTTTTTGCATCATAGATTTGACTCCCACCCCCTAGAGTCCCAAATTGAACCTGGGTCACTTTTGTCCATGTGGGCCACAGAGACCAATGTTGTCCAATAGAAATCTAAGGTAACTTAAACACTTGTAGCTTAAAATTTTAAAGTAACCACAAATTTTAAAAAAGGTAAAAAGAAAGAGGTGAAATCAATCTTTAATAGTATAGTACTAGTTATTTATTGCTGTGTAACAAATTACTCCAAATCTTAGCAGGTTGGAACATACATTTATTGTCTCAGTTTCTATGGGCCAGGAATCTGTGAGTGGCTCAGCTAAGTAGTTCTGGCTCAGTGTTTCTCATGAGGTGGTGTCCTCTGAAGCCTTGGCTGGGGTGGGAGGGTCTGCTTCCACGAAACCTCACTCACGTGGCTGGCAGCATGTTGCTGGCTGTTGGCTGATGTGTCTCAGTTCTCCCCTGCACTGGCTCTCATCCTCCAAGGCCTCCCTACTCTCCAGGTGGCCTCTTCAGTAAGGGGGCACAGAGGGCAGGGAGTGTGCGTCAATGTGTGGGGGTGGAGAGTTTGAGAGACTACTAATGAGCAAAGAGAGACAACCTAAGACAGAAGCTGCAGTCTTTTAAATACTCTAATCTTGGAAGTTTTACCCCATAGCTTCTGCCATATTCTAGTCATTGAGTCGCTAAGCCCAGCCTATATTCTAGGGGGAGGGAGTTACACAGGGACAGGTGTAATCATTATAAAAATTATTGAGAAAGTTTACATTCCTTTTTTTATATTAAGTCTTCAAAATCTGGTATGTCTTATATACTGATAGCACAAATCAATCTGGACTAGCCGCATCCAAGTATCAATAGCCACAGTTGGGACAGAAACAGAATAGCAGCTCTGTATGGCAGGGGAAGCATAGAAAGATCGAGAGGTGATGGGTGATGAGTTTTTGTCCTTTTTATTATTATTGTTATTGGAATAATGAAAATGCTGTAATGACTGAAGTGATGAATGCACAACTATGTGATTATACTACATACCATTGATTATATGCTTTGGATGGATTTATGCTTTATTAATATGTATCAATAAAATTGATTTGTTAAAAAAAAAGCCACAGCTGGCTACTGGCTGCTGTGGCACAGCATGGATCTAGGCAGTCCCCAGCAATTTGAAGACCCAAAGACCCTAACTAAGGGGCTCTTCTTTACCAACAACGTAAAAGATTTGGTGATTTATCAAACATGTCTCAAGTGTACCAGGCACGATGCTCAATGTGGGAACCCCAAAACAACAAATCATAGTCCCTACCCTAAATGAACTTGGGCAGACAGATAGAAGTTTTAACTAAGAATCTAGTCCACCCTGGGTGCACCTCAGAGAGCTCTAACCAGTGGTGGGTCCTGGAACAAAGCAGAGCTCAGTCTCTCCATGGCCCTTGGGAAGGTGGGTGAAGAGTCTGCCCCAGCCCGAGCCTCCGACAATGACCATACACATCATTCACTCCCAGGCCCAACCTCAGGCCATGTGCTCAGGCCCTGAACTGGAGCCCATATGCTAGCCTGAAAACTGATTTGCCTTGGACATGTAGCTAGTTAAATATTTGTTTAACTCAGAACATTGTACTTTTCACTATTCTCCACAAGCAGGGCCTGCAAGGGAAGGGAGATGTAGGGGTACCTTACATATTTCAGGTTTCTCAGTGCTTTAGGGAGAGCTCTGCAGCGGTGCTGGTACATGTCACAGTTCCATCACGCTTCAAAAGTATGAGGATAAATCTATGTGGGAAAAAAATGCCCTTAATTATTTTACTAGCTATAAATGGTTTTAGTCCAGAGAGAATTATTCTGAGCCTCTTCCTTGTTCTTACTTGGATAATTAAATTTCTTGGCTTTTTTAGAATGAAAATATTTATTTGACTTGCATCTTTCCTCACAACGTGTGTCCCAAATTGTTTTTGTCCTAAGTTATAAGCATTTTGGACATAACTCTTGAGTAGTCAGCATTTCCAGGGCCTAGCAAAGAAGCCTTCAGAAAAATGTACTTAAATGATAAACGCAGCAGTCCAGTTAAGGAATTTCAGGTTTCATTTGGGGAAAGCAGGGCACACTTCTCATTAACACTAGAGGAAAACAGCTTACTGAGTGGCCTTTCTACCGATGTAAATAGCAGTCATTTATTTTAAAGTTAGAGGAAAATCTATGCCTATCTCAATGGGAAGAAATCAGTTTCATTCAGATGGTGCCTGGAAAAATGTTCTCACATACCTACTTTATTTTTTGTCTTCATAAAAATATCATTTAGAAAAAAAGAAAATAACTGTGCAAAGATAGTTCCAACAAATAAGTTATACATATAGCAATATAATTTTGTCATGTAAAGCCCATCTCCAAAGTTTTATCATGTCTTCAAGCACTGTTTTTTCCCCAATGTTATAACAGTTGCATCTTTAAAATAAAACACCTTTGTCCCACTATGTTGACACACACACACACACACAAAAAAATACATGACGACAGAGCTCATCTGTGTGTCTAGTAATAATACCATTTGGGTTGAGCTGCCATAGGCTGGGGCTCAACTATACAACCTGGAAAAACATTCAGAGGCTTTAAATATAGAAAGGTCCCAAAAGCTAATTGGCTGGAATTTGAAGGGTGAAATTAAAGCTTCTGTTCTGTGTAAATCTGTCCAGATTTAGTGTTTTACAGCATCAGACAATGCTATGGGTGCCAAGAACAGGCTCTGCCTAAAGGCCCCTCCAGGAAGCAAAACCCCCATGCCCTGAAGTCAGGTTAGATTCTAAGAAACGAATTTTAAACATTCAGTTGTAAATGCAATTTATGCATGGTATCTTTCCACATGCAGAGTGACTTCATTCCAAAAGAAAATACCATTTTAGTTAGCACAAGCTTAACCTTGGCAAACTTGATGAGATACAATACTGTATTTTCTGCAGTTTTACAATGCAAATTTAAGGCCAAAGTTCTAGTCAACACTGGGACACTGGTAAACAAACAAACAAAAAACCACCCCACTATACTTCTTTATTTATTATTACAGCTGGTATTGTCATTTACAATAACATAGTCCACAAAACAAATGTTCCATTGCAGCAGTTAGTGCAAGCAACTTTGGGGAATGGGGAGATCGAATTCCTCCATGTGCAGCTTTTTGAAAAAAGAGGGTGACCCGAGGGTGGATAATATCTTTTAGCCTTTCCCCTATGAACTTCAATTTGCTTCTTAAAAGTAAAAGCTGAGCCCATCAACTAAAACGCCAAGTAGACATTTACTTTAAAACTGGACCTTTCACCATTTGGCCGGAGTCGCGCTGGACTGCCAGCAATCTTCATGGGCGTCCAAGTCCCAGGGGGGTTTGGGGTTCCTGTTGACCCGCCTGGGTCGGCGAGAAGCGGGTTTCGCCGGGGAGATGGACTTTGATGCCCGTTCCCCCTGATGCCCCCAACCAACCCTGCCGCGTGATGCGTCGAGGCGCGTCCTCGGCGGGGAACCGGAGCCCTCCGCGCCCTGCACCCCAGCTGGGTGAGCTGGGCCGCGGGAAGGCCAGCAGGCTGGGCGGGAGGCCGGGTCCGCCGCCTCGGGCGCCTTCTTGGCTGGAGTCGGGAGCAGGCCCTCGCTCGCTTACCCGCGGAGCGGGCGATCCTGAAGTTGCGCCCTTCTCTCTGGGACTCGCGAGAGTGCAAGAGCAACTGCTGCGGGTCCCGACCGGCTCTGGAAGACCTAGAGCCCCGCAGGCGCGCGAGGGCGGGAGGAGACCTGCACCTGGGCGACTTCCGGCAAGGGGGGGCGCCCTATCCGACTAGAGGCGCTCAGGTCCCGGCTCTCCCCACTCAGACCCCCGAGGGGGAGCTCCTGAAGCAGTCCAAAATTCCTCGGGGACACGAGGGGTCTTCGTACTTAGGCGAATGCTCAACGTCCACGTGTCAGCGTACCATGCCTAGTGGTACACGCCGGCTCCGGCGAAAGGACGGCGCGGTTTGGTTGCTGCCCTAGCGGAGACTAATGGTGCAAAAGAGATACATTATAAAAACCCAAAAGCGAATTTATCGGGAAATTCAAGAAGTTTAAGCTTCCGGGTCCCTCAACTTGCACTACCCCCAACATAGCCCTCCGATAGACCTAGCAATTATAGACTCTGAACTGTGTATTGCTCCCCAGCAACTCCGAGCGTCCCCGCTGCGGGGGACCCAACCGCCTCGCAGCCGCCTGCTGGGCCCCCGGGAACCTCCCACCTCCTGCGAAGCGCTCTGTTGTTTCCAGTTTGTTTGGGCTGCGGCCTGAAGGCTTAACTATGGAGTAATCCCGAGATGTCAAATTGATTTTTGTGGGGCACGGATTCAGATTTACTACGTCATTTTCACACCTCCTTTTTCGAATTGTCTCGCCTATTTTGAGCCCATCAGGAGAACAGGCTCACACAACAGCTTCAGCAAAAATGTTAAAATTCTGATGAGGTATAGATTCGGTGGAAGTTCCCACTTTCCTAAGCATCTTTTTTTTTTTTTTTTCTTAGTATAATAATTTCATCTCTTGGCCAAGACTCTGAAATTGGATGTTCAGTTTCATGGCTTTTATATGTTGCTGAAACCAGTTTGGCCATGAAATACATGCAAATTGAAATCTCAAAAATAAACCCAAATCAAAGCCTTCTCTTTAGGACAGACTAATTAAGCAGCTGGAGAGAGCAGAGGGAGAATTGGGAATCACGAGAAATGAGTGGGAAGGTCTCTTTTACTGTCATCAGAATATTCTTCTCCCCATCCCAGTCTTCCAGAACAAAGCATTGCTTGCTTTTAAACCTGAGGGTTAACCTTAAAAGTATGATGCAGTCCACAAATGCAAATAGCACCATCCATTTCTGCACAAGCACAAGAAAAGAGTTCAGTATTTCTCAAATCCATGCTTTTTAGTTTCCTGAATTTTATACTCACAGGAGGGAGGTTGGATAGGTCATTTTCATACGGCAAACATAGGTCCTTCCCTCACTGAGGATCTTCCCAACTATTCTCTGTTCAAAAAAATCATCAGGAGCCTACAATTATAAAAATTTAAAAAGACTTTGACAATTGCACACTTTATTTTGTATTTTAATCTTCGACAGGCTGAGGGTATTTTAATAAACATTGGCAATAAGAGGTATAATGAAAATAAACAAATTCAGTAAGTAGCCTTATTTCTTTACTTGGTGGCAATGTCGCTTTGGTCGGTTTTTCCCAAAACAATAGGAATGGGATGAAGGAGAGAAAATGTAGGCATGTGTGTACGTTTTGCCTAGATCAGAACCTTTCCATCCCAAATCTTTAAGTCATAGTTGTGTCTTTCTGGCGAACCCCAGCTGGCTTTACTTGGTTTACCAACTCTGGTTTCTGCTGTATAGATTCAGAAACCAGGGTGAGTTTAGGCGACCCCCTGGGATGGGTGCTATAACCAACACGACTGAGCTCTGCAGTTGGGAAGACCCAGGCGGCCCCGGCCAGCTATTGGGTGGCCCCGGCCAGCTTTTGGGTGGCCCCAGCCACCTCCCCGCCCAGTCCCAGGAAAAACCCGGAAACCTCTTAACCTTTAGTTTTATTTAAAGCATACGTGCTTCGCAAGCCCTCTTCCCTTCCGCGAAGCCAGCAGGTCTCAGCGCGCGTCCTCCTGGCTGCGTGGGGAGGGCCTAGCAGCTGGAGGGTCCGTCTGGGCCGCAGCTGCAGAGTCGGGAGCTCCTCTCGGACTCTGCTCCTTTCAGAAAACTCTTTTCTTGTCGGATGTGGTTTCCCTTTAATTAATCACTCATGCCTGTGTCCGCCGCGCCGCTTCCCCACTCGTCTCTCAGCCCTGCAGATGATCCACATTTAAAAGCCGGAGCGCCGGCAGTCGAGGCGGGGCAGCTGGGTGCGGCTCCCTTGGAGCCACCCGCTGAACCCATGCTGCGGGGCACCTGGGGGTGACGCGGGCGTGGACTCTACCCGCCGCGAGGCTGCGGACCGCCACCGGGGACCCGGGCTAGTGAGATTCTATTGCAAGATCCGCCTTCTGGAAGATCCACTCCCCCTCCCGGACTTTCTGGCCGGTTGGCCACGCAGGCCTCTAGGCTCCACAGTTCCAGGCCTCGGCCTGGGTGGTCCCGGTGTTCCGGGTGGTCTCGCACACTATATTTTCTTCAGGTTCCCTCTCTTCTCCCCACCCCCTGCCCTGCCCTTAGGAGCTGGCATCCTGCTGGCATGACCCGCCTTTTGTCCTTTCTTCTTCCTCCCACCCCCAACTTTCTTCTCTAGGCCCCTCCTTCAAGGATCCTCCAGGCCTGCCTTGGCCTTTTTCGGCACTGTGGCTCCCTGGACTACTCAAACTGGCCACGCTCCCCGGGAAGTTTGGCCCCCAGAGGTTGGAGAATGAGGCTTGTGCGGTCTCTTCTCTGGAAAGCCCTGGCTCCAAGTCTCATCGCGGCCATGTTGGCGAGCCTTGAGCCAAGGCCCGTATATTAAGCCCGATCCCTCTAGTTGCGTTTAATTCGCCTATCACGACGGAAGCCTATGGGGCCCTGCAGCTGGATGTGGCTGGGACCCTCGTGGGGCTCGGGTGTCTCTAAATGTGGTGCTAGCCGCGCATGTGCGCCCAGCGCGCCCCACGCTGAGCAAGATGGGACCAAACATTCTCGTTTGTGAGCATTACTGGATCTGCGAGATCGAAAGGGATTCGGGTGCAGTGTTGAACAGCGTAACGTCCAAGTTAGGCTGCACGCAGGGGGCGCCACGTTCGGCGGCCAGCTTCCTCCGCTGGGCCTTGGCTCCCAGGCCGCTCAGGTCCCTAAATCAGGTACAAAGCTCCTGGCCTACAGCAGGCTAGTAGGCCACGGGCGCTGGGATGGGGGCATATCCCGCACTCGCCCGAGCTCTGGGAGGGCTGAGCTCGAAAGCGGGGTCCCGTGTGTGGAGCCGCGCGTGGCGGGGCCGCTCCCCCGCCCTACCCGCGGCCGGCCTCAGCCGCGTTCCCAGCAGCCGGGAGCGCTTCCTCCTCGGTCACGGATCCAGGCCGCTGGTCCAGCTGTCAAAACAGGGGGTGTCTCTTTCATTCTGGCTCACAAAGTCCCAAAGGGGAACAGGGGGCCCTAATGCTTGTGTTTGGACACAAGCAATTATCCCTAATTATTCTTTTTCTTTTGAGCCTGCCCGTCCCGCCGGCCAGCCCGCCGCGGAACAGGCCCCGTAATCCTCCCCGGTCGGCAGATCTCAGTGGGTTCTGGGCGGCCCGAGGCTCGGGCGGCTTTCATGTCACACCGGGTTTAGAGCTGATTCAAACTCATTGCGATGGGGGAATTAACCCCGGGGCCCGGGCTTTCAGGGGCCTCTGATAAGAGATTATACGTGTTGATGGCAAGCTTTTCTTGGCAAAATGTTTTCAAAGGGCTTGGAGTTGTTAAATCAAAGCGCCATTGAATTGCTCGGGATCACCCCTCCCCCTCCTGCTGCCACTCCCCCTCCCCCAGGTCCATCTCTTTTTCCTTCATCCCTCCGACCCCATCACCACCGATGACTGCCCACAATGAGCAGCCCAGCTTTCCTGGAGCAGCGAGTCACTTTGCTAAGGTTTTTCCCTCGGTGCCTTACCCGGTGGGGATTGTTTTTGTAGGTGCTTCTGCTGCTGGGCGCTTTGGTACCTCTCGCCCGCCCCCTCACACACACATTGTTCTGGTAAAGAAAACACGTCCCAGATGAAAGACTTTTTTGATTTTTTCTTTCTCGGATGTACATGTGTTTTGTAGAAAACAGAGGTGACAGGGTGGGATAACGAGGAGTAAAAGAAGGGTGGCTTTCTTGCCTTCCCCCCCCTCTAAGGCCAGTGGAATCAGAGGGGTAGCCAAAGGGTTAAGGAGAGTTGTGGACAGAGCTCAGATGCCCTGTGAATCCCACGGGTTTGCTCTCCGGGCATTTGGGGGCGGCTCAAGGCAAAGAAAGCGACAGAAAGCAAATGTTGGGAGGACTGTGGATGCAGATTCTACACTGTGGGAAAGTCTCTTTATTCAAGGAATTGGGTCTACTTATCAATTACAAGGGCATATTTGGTTCTCCGGTGCAGTGGGAAATGCAAAAAAAAAAATACGACGGGAGACATCTCCCGGTGAAAAAACAAGGTATTAAAAAAATAGGTGCCAAATATGTGAAACTGATAACAACTGTGTCCCCTGTCATCTTCTGCCACTTATATCACATGATATTGATCACTTTCTTCAGCTACACTCCTTGGCCATCCAGTCCTTCATCTCCCCACCCCCGCCCCAGCACCCTGGACTGGAGCTCTGTCCTCCGCCCTTTGGCTGGTCTGAAACCCTCCCTGGTTCCTGCCATCTCCCTGGAGATGGGGGTGAGGGATGGCAGTATCCTGTTCTCTGTACCTTGGCCAGTGGCTGGAGCCCTGCTGGGAATGGATTGGTAGTTGGGAGAGCTGACTGCCTGACTCAGTATCTACATCCCACCCACTGGATTGGACCCCATCACACACCATCTGCTGTTTAGGTTCACTAGAATCCTGCAGTTGGATCAAACCTCTAGGCTATTAGTTCCTCACTCTCCCACTCCTCTCTCCTTGCTGTTTACTTTTTCTTCCCTACTCTCTTGCCTTGCTGAGATCCAGTGTGCCTGTGCAAGAGCCTGCCCAAGTTATAACAAAACTTGCTGCCAAATTGGCACCCATTTTGTCTACTGGTTTCCTGATGGACAAACTGGCTCCTTGATTTATTTTTCAGCTTTCTTTCTTAATAAGCTATGGGCCCTGTAGGGACCAAAATTCAGTTATGACTTCATTTTATATTGCTACGGAATCTTTGCCTCTGTGTCTCCCAGTAGTTGGCTAATATGTAGCTTAATCTTTTTAGCTTACACTGTGTCTCTAAGGTACATGTGGTTTTTGTAATCTTAATCCACTTCATTGGTAATATTTTATTCAAATTTTTGGTTCTGCATTCATAAAAGAGACTCATATTTCCCTTTCTCCTGCTGTCATTGTCAAGTTTTGGAATCAGAGTTTTACTAGAATTATTCCATTCCAATTCAACAAATATTTATTGAGGGTTTTCTACTTTATAGGCACTTTCAGGATTGAATAAAATAGGTCAAAAAGGCAAAAATGCCGACCCTCTTGGAGTTTACATTATGGTGGAGAGAGACAGACATAATAAACTGAAATTAATGAATGATATAGGATGTTGGAAAGTGATGAATGCTGTTGTAAAAATAAAGTAGGCATAAAAAAGATGGGCAATAGCAAGTGTTGGAGATAATGTGGAACAATTGGAACCTTCATACACTGTGGTGGGAATGTAAAATGGCAGTTCCTCAAAAAATTAATCTACTCCTAGGTATATACCCAAGAAAAATGAAAATATATGTCCACTCAAAAACCTGTATACAAATATTCGTAGCAGCATTGCTTATAATAGTCAAAAAGTGAAAATAACCTAAATGTCCATCAATGGATGAAAGGATAAACAAAATGTGGTATATGGAATATTATGTAACAATAAAAAGGAATGATGAACTGATTCATGAGAAAATATGGATGAACCTTGAAAATATAATGGTAAGTGAAAGAAGCCAATCACAAAAGACCACATCTTGGATAATTCCATTTATGTGAAATGTCCAGAATAGGCAAAGCCTTAGAGACAGAAAGTAGATTTTGTGGTTGCTGGGACTGGGGATGGGGAGATTTGGGGGAAATGGGGAGTGACTGCAATGGATATGGGGTTTGTTTTTGGAGTGATGAAAATATTCTAAAATTGATTGTGGTGATGGTTGCACAACTCTGTGACTAGACTACTGTGAACTCTACACTTTAAAAGAGTGAATTGCATGGTATGTGAATTATATCACAATAAAGCTATTAAAAAATAAAGCAGGATATGGGTCTTTGGAGGTATGACAGTCTGGGGAAATTTACTTGCAATTTTAAATAGGGAAGGCCTGTTTGAGAAGATGACATTTGGGAAAAATGAGCCCTTAAGGTGAGGGCTTTACCCATGCAGATGTCTGGAGAAGCGCATTAAAGGCAGAGGAAACAGCCAAAGCAAAATTCTAAGGTGGGAGCAAACCTGGCTACTCAAGGAATAATGAGTAGGCCTGTGTGTGGCCGGAGGGGAGTGATTGAGGAAGAAAGTGGTAGAAGAGGAGGTCAGAGATGAAACAGAGGTGAGGTGTGGGGGAAGTTCAGCCAACAGAATTTCTTGATGGATTGGATGTGTAGCATTCGAGAAAAAGAGGATGACTATGAGGTTTTAGGGTTGAGCTACTAGAAAGATGACATTGTTATCAGTTGAGATGGGGAAGACGGGTGGAATAGGTTTGTCGTCAGAATTTCAGTTTTGGACATGTTAAGTTCGAGGTTTCTATTGGGTGTATCTAAGTGGAAATGTTTATTAGACAGTTGGATATGTGAGTGTGGGGTTCAGGGGAGAGGTATGGGTTAGAGATAGAAATTTTGGAGTTGTTGCATGTTGGTGGCCTGTAAATCCACGTGACTGCATGAGAACAAGAGAATGAGTATAGATAAAGGATGAAGAACTGAGCCCAGCTGGCACTCCAACGTTGAGAAATCAGAAGAGAAAGAATTGGCTGAAAAGACTGAGGCATGAACTGTGAAGTAGGAGGAAAACCAAGAGAATACAGTGTCCTGGAAGCCAAGTGAATAAAAGGTATCAAGGAGGAGGAAGTGATCAACTATGTCCAAAAGCTGCTGGTAGGTAAAGTCAGATGAGGACTGAAAATTGGCCATTGGATTTAGCAATTTGGAAGACTGGAAAAGAGCATTGTCAGTGGACTGGTGAAAGTGAAAACCTGATGGGAGTGGGTTTGAAAAGGAAATTTAAGAAAAGGAATTAGAGTGAGTGTAAACAACACCTTCAAGGAATTTTGTTGTAAAGATGAACAGAAACTGAGTGGAGCTGGTGGGGCAAGTGGGGTCAAGAGAAAGCTCTTTTAAGTTGGGGGAAATAACCGCATGTTTATATGCTAATGGAATGACCCTGTAGAATGGGGGAAATCCATGATGCAGAAAAGAGAGGAAGAATTGCTGGAGAGATGTCCTCTAGCTAAGTAAGAGGAAATAATAACTAGTTCTGAAGGGGAGAGAGTGACTTCAGGTGAGCATGGATATTTCATTTATAGTAACAGATAAGAAGGCAGAACACTTGGGCCCATATGCTGGGAGGGGGGCAGAGGTGTGCTGGGAATCTGTGTAATTTCTCTTCTGATTAATTTTCTCAGTGAGGTGGGAAGGAAGGTTTTCAGTTAAGAATGAGGATTTGGGAGGAAGTGTTGGAAATTTGAGAACAAAGAAAAAGGTATGAGATAGTCAACTAGAAGAGTAGGAGATAAATGGGTTAAGAAATAGCATATGTCTGCCTAAACAGCATTTGTGGTCCTGACTTTAAAATGGGCCTGTCAGATTGTGTGTTTTGCTTCTGCAGGCTCTGAGTAGGTGGAAAGTTAGATTTAACTAGGGTTGTGGTTTTGCCAAGCAAGTTTGACTAAGGGAGGAAGGGACAAGAGCTTTGAGGAATTTAAGCTGGGTAAGGTGGGAATAGAGGAGGATATCAAGGGAATGAGGGAGAGTGAAAAGATGGTGGGATCAATGGAATGGAAGTCCTAATAGGTAAAAGGATTTGTTGAATTCAGAGAGTACTAGAAAGAATGAGTGGGAAAGATAAAAGGAGATGGTGGTTAGAGAGGGGAGGTGCATGAAAGTGGATTGTGGAGAAGCTGAAGAAGCAGGAAAGACGAGATTATTGTAGGAGAGGAGGTAAAGGACCTGAGAGTTTCTGTTGGAAGAAGTTTCTGTTGGAAGCAGTTAGAAGAGTCACCCATCTAAGTGTATATTGGAATTACTGAGAGTTAAGGTAGCAGTAATGCTGGAAAGAGTGATAGGAACTAACATAGTCAAGAATTGAGAGTGAGGGTCCAGGAGTCAATAGATAAAATAACTTGGAGCACTCTCTCTTTTCCTGTTCTTTGGAACAGTTTGTATGATACGTGGATTACCAATTCCTTAAATGATTGGGCGTTTTAAAACTAAAGATCCCGTTTTTTAATGGTGAAAATGCTCCTAGGGTTTTTCTTTTGCCTGTAGTTGAATAATGCATGTTTTTCTAGGATTAAATTGATCATTTTGTTGAAGTTTTCAAATTTAGTGACATAAAATTGTTAAAAGACATCTTAAAATTTTAGAAATCTTTTCTTCATCTTTGATTATTCCCCCTTTTTATTCTCAATTTACGTATTTATGCATTTTCTCTCTTGTTTGATCAATCTTGAAAGAAGCTTGTATATTAATCTTTTCAAGGAACACAGTATTAGCTTTGATGATTCTCTTTATTGTAAGTTTGATTTATCTTTCATCTATTTCTACTCTTGCTTTATTTTCTTCTTTTTACTTTCTTTGAATCTATTCAATGAAGGTCTATTAATGGTAAATTATCTCCAACTTTGAGAAGGTCTTTACTTCACCTTGACTTTTGACTGATGGTTTAGCTGGGTATAGAATTGTAATTGTTGGAACTCTGATGATATTATTCCATTGTCTTCTGGCTTCTCTTATCCTGTTGAGAAGTCCTCAAGTCTATTGATCAATTTTTTGTAGATTGTCTTTCTCCCTGGTTGCTTTTAAGACCTTTTTTTATTTTATTTTATTTTTTATGTCTTAGGGTTTTTCTCTTTCACTATGATACACCTGGCTATGCATTTGTTTTTCTTTATACTGTAATTTCTGAAACCAAGATTGGTGACTTCTGTTAATTCTGAAAAGTTTTCAACCATTATCTTTTAAAAAAACATCTCCATTGAGATATAATTCACATAACAAAATTTACCCATAATTTATATGTCAATTATTTTAGTATATCACAGACATGTACAAACATCTGCATCCATTATCTTTTTAAATATTGTTTTCCAAGACTCATTTTATTCTCTCTTTCTGGAAATCCTTTTAAGCATATGTTATACTGTTAGGGTTTGAGGAGCCCCAATATATAATACCCCTCTCCCCATTAAAAGTCAGAATTAATTGAGAAATAGGTAAGGCCATTAGACTGATGGAAATAAAAGTAATAGCTTTATTACTAGTAAGTTCTGGACATGGCTTGGATGTGTGAAAACCATAGACCTCTCAAAACTAAACCCCAGAATTAGAATTCTCCACACCCTCTGACAAAGGCAACACTGAACTACCTCATGCTCCCCACATGGGAACTTGCCCCTGTAAAATGTATGGATGAATGTTGTAGATCAGGAAGCATATTCTCTGTGGGCAGGCTAGCTCCCAAGAGGAGGGCAGGAGGCAGAGGCCTGCTCTACCCAAAACTCACCAATAAGGTGAGTTACCTGGAAAGAAGCCATTACTGTCACATCGACTGACATCCCTTCACATGCAAACTACCCAGATTATTTTATGAAGCAAATAGAATTCTGATACCAAATCCAATAAATATAAACAAACAAAAACTAGACATTTTGAAGATGAAGAAATTTGGGAAACAGAATTGAACATTATATGTTACACATGGAGACCAATACATAAAAATATCATATAGGGTTTATCCAAGAATTCAAGGGTATTTCGGTTTAGATAAATATATTGAATATAGTGATATAAATGTTATTAAATAATCACTAAGAGAGGATATGATCATAATAATAGCTGTCAAAAAAAGCATGTAATAATATTCAACCCATTCAAAAAAAAAACATTAAAGGACAACAAAGAGGGATGCTTCCTTAAATCAGTGCCCAAAATTATACAAAGATGCATTTGACACATTCACTTGAAAATCCAGAACAAAGTTGGACTTAATAATATAAATATCATTTTGGATAATACAAGATAAGAAATCAAAACTAGATGAATACATATTTAAAATAGTGAATCAAAATATCATTTTTGGTAAATGATATGATTGTATATAAAGACAAAGGAATTAACTGGATACTGCCTTGGAGTGAAGAGTAAACAGAGTAAAATGTCAGTTTTCCCAAAATTAATGTGCAATTTTAACACAATCCCAGTTAAAAAAAAATCCAACACAATTTTCCTTAAAACTATGAAACTTTAATAAAATTTGTAAGAAATATAAATGGTAAGAATGTAAAAAATATTTTGAGATACATGAGTAATGGGGGCTGCCAACCCTGAAAATATATCCTAAAATGATAATTTAAGTAGGATGTTGACACCAAAGTAACAATAAACAGATAACAATTAAATAGAATAGAAAGGCTCAGAAATAACTCTTATCATACATAAGAATTTAATATATAATAAAGAAGTTATGACTGAAGAAAATTACAATTTAATAAACCCTGTTGGGATAACTGATTACTATACTGGGGGAAGGATTTATGTGTATGTTTCCATCTGCCCCCCCCACATTTAATTTGATTAACTAAAGAATTAAACTGAAAGGAAGGAAAAACCACAGGAAGCATAGAAAAAAATACAAATAAATATTTCTTAGCTCTTTGAAGAGGTGAAGCATTCTACACTTTGAAGCAACTAAAGAAATCACAGAGGAAGAAAATCAACAGATTTAACTCTGAAAAAGTTTACACTTCTGTACAAAAATATTTAAAATAGGAAGACATGGGAAAATACATTTGTTGCATACACACATGCACACACCCCAACCAGAAATAGGGTTAATATATATAATTATGTAAAGAGCTCACACAGAGTGAATTAATAACTTATGGTTTATTCATACAATGGAATTCAATTTAGCAGTTAAAACGAATGAATTGGATCTTAATGTGTCAAAATGAATAAATCTTCGAAATATAACATTGAGCTTAAAAAGAACAAGTTGCAAAGCACTGTTCCATATATTGCCACTTGCATAAAGTTTAAAAACCCAAAAATCAATACTTTGTGCATGTGTATGATGTAACCACGTAGTAAAAATATTAAAACATGGAAAGAAAAGATATATATATATATATCAACTGTAAGTGGTTACCCCTGGAAGAGGGGATGGGCAGTGGGATCTAGGAGGGTTACAAAGGGAGATTTAAACGTATCTGCAACTTTTCTGTATGTTTGAAATATTCCATAGTAATAATAAAAAGAGGACTTACAAGTAGCTAAGGAAAAAATCTTAAGACACCAAAATACATTTGTGACAACAACATGAACATGCAATTCACAGGAAAGGAAATACACACATAGACAGATGTTTAACCTTCTTAGTAATCAAAGAAGTCAAGAGAAAAATGAGACACCGATCACAGCTATTCAATTAGTACACATTTTAAAAGAAAAAGAAAAAATGCATTGTCCCACACAGTCTGGAAGTTAGTATGATGTTTTAAAATACTTCCACAACACATAGAATCTTACATTTTTGAAGTAGAAAGTATGGTCATCTAGTGCAAGAACTTCAAGTAGTGTTTGAGATTTTTCACTTGCCTTTTTCTTTTCTTTACACTTAAGACTACACTCATCATTACTCTTGAATCTCAGGTGCAAATTTCTTTTTAAAGAACATCCAGCTTCCTGGAAACAAAGGAGACCCGTGAAAGTAGCTGGGCAGAGCCTGGCCCTAAATGTTTTCCAAATACCAACGCTTGATCCTAAAATGTCCCTCAAAGAAAACTTCTAATTCTTAAATATCCACCAAATCCTCAAACTTTTCTCAAAACGTTCAAGACAATTCACAATCCTGCAAATCAAATCCAGACCCTTGCGAGCCCCCCTCTATCCACCCGTGCGTGAGCGCACACAAACACACACACACACACACAGCGTTTACTTGTGGTTTTTGTTTTTGAGGGCTTGTCAGTCAAGACAGAGCTGTCTTTTGTGAAAGAGCAAGCCTCTTCTACACCGGGACATACTCTAACCCCCTAGCGACTGTTATCAACACTTTGCTTTTTCCATTTGTTTTTAAAAAGAATTGTGGGGGCATCAGTGGAATAGAGATGTTGAAGCGGCAGGAGGCATTTTTATTTTTGTTTTTGTATTTTCACAAGGGAGTCCTAAATATATTGAATTTCTGGCTCGCCTCCGTTCCTAAAGCTGTTTCTTTGGGATTCTTTTCTTCTATGAAGTTCTTCATCCTCCCACTCCTCCAAGGCGGCTAAAAAGACAGACAGCAAAGAAAAAGTTACACTTCCTTTTAGAATCTAAATATTTGAGTTCACGAGTAAACGGAGACATATTTGTGTGACAGTTCTCACCAATTCATGCATAGTAGTGATTTCAAACTAAAATAGAAGGGAAGTTGGCAGTTTGTAGATTTAAAGATGTCTAAAAGAGAATGCCCAGAACCTATATTTTGATTTAACAGGGGGGAGCGTTCAGGACCCCAAAGGGTGAGTAACAAAGGGGTTAGGTAGAGCTAAGGTGACGCGAAGCTGAGCCCAGTCAAAGCAGGTGCTTCCCTTGGGCGAAACCCATTCAGCTGAGGTGAGGGCTAAATAGTGGCAGTGGGGGTAATAGGAGCCAACTCTCCCAGAGGCTGTACCACGTGCCAGACACTGTGCTAAGCACTTTACATGGATTAACTCATTTAGTCTTCTCAAAAGCCTGCAGTGAAGATACTGTTCTTAGCAGTCCCATTTTATTGACAAAGAGACTGAGGCACAGAGAGATTATGTAACTTGCTCAAGACCACACAGCTAGGATGCAACAGAGCTGAGTTCTTACCAGGCATTTTAGTTAGAAGCTGTGTTCTTCATTCCTGTGCTATAGAGCCAAATACTTGATCAGAAACCAGATGGTAAGAGGGCAAAGGGAGTAAAGTTGAATGCTCTTGTTGAATTACTCCCAGGAGTCTTTCATTTGGGGTAGGGCTTCAACATTGAGGGCGCCTACTCTGAGCCCTCATCTGTAAGAGCTCTGGGCCCACACAGCTGAGTAAAGCTTGAGCTCTGCTCCCCAGGGCCTCATGCTCCGGTGGAATGAACAGGCTCAGCTGAATGCAGAGAAAACAGTGGCGTGCTGCATCCAGCCCATACCTGCCTGTGAGAGCAGACGGTTAAATATTCAGGAGATTTTTAAAAACTAAACCTTTTTAATTTTAGAACTGTTGAAGAGTTACAAAAATTTTGCAAGGATAGTACAGAGATTTCCCATACACACTGCACCCGATTTCCCCTATTACTAACATCTTATATTAGTAATTCATTACAATTAACAAATTAATATTGATACATTATTTTTAACTAAATGGCATTTAGTCTTCCTTCTTTATAATGCTTTTGTATATTTTTCCTGTGGATGATTATTAAGGAGGCAGAAATTATCATATCTGTCAGCTTTGTATCTCTGTTGAAATCTGTGTCTGTGATGTCTTGATGGTTTAATTTGATGTATGACTTCACTCTTTTTCAAGGCAATTTTTTTTACAAAGATACAGAATTTATTTTTTAAATAAAAAAAGGATAATTTAAAAAAATGTTCCACATCAGGCACCTTAAACCAATGTTTCCATGAGTTGTATCTCCTCTTCACCTCCATTAGAATCACCTGGTGGGGGGTATCTATAAACATACATCTGGGTACTGCACCAGTTCTTTTGAATTAGACTCTCTGGGCTGGGGATAAACCAGAAATCTGCATCCAAGGCAATTTTTAAGAAACAGACTTAGAAAGACTCAGCACTAAAATTACACATTAAGGCTTTGGTCAACTCTAGAAAACCACACAATCTGTATGCATACTGAACAAAAGCATATGAAATACAATATATTTCACATTTTAAAAACGCAAACACAAAAATCACTTAGAGGGAAGCAGATATGGCTTGAGCGATTGAGCTCCCCACTACCACATGGGAGGTCCCTGGTTTGGTTCCTGGTGCCTCCTAAAGAAGATGAGCAGGACAGCAAGCTGATGCAGCAAGATGACACAACAAGAGCCACAAGAAGAAAAACATAATGAGAGACACAACAAAGCAGGGAACGGAGGTGGCTCAAGTGATTAGGTGCCTCCCACTCATGTCGGAGGTTCCGGTTCAGCTCCTAAAGAAACAAGGAAGACAAATAGACACAGCAAGTACAAACAATGAAGGGGTGGGGGGAAATAAATAAATCTTTTTAAAAATCACTTAGATGTAATATTTAAGGCAAATTAAGTGCTTCTTAACCTGTTTCCATTTGAGTCATTTGGGGGAGTTTAAATTTATTTTAGGATAAATAATCTTAAAGATGCTCTGGAAGATTAGAACAGGACCTACTTGAATCATAAAGAATATTAGATTGCTTTAATAAATTTTCAGTTTCTGTTTTTAACTAAAACTTCACTGGTTTTGTTAAGATCTAGGCAATATTAGGAACTGTTCTTAAGTGATGGTAATGTTATTTTGACTTTCTTCTTCTCACACTGTTTTAGTTTTCCAGCTGCCAAAACAAATACCATACAATGAGTTGGCTTAAATAACAGGAATTTATTGGCTCATGGTTTTGAGGGTAGGAGCAGTCCAAAATCGAGGTGTAAGCAAGGTGATGCTTTCTCCCCAAGTCTGTAGTACTCTGGGGCTGGCTGCCAGTGATCCTTGGTACTTGGCTTTTCTATCACATGGCAGTGCACATGGCAGTGTCTTCTCCTTTCTCTTCTGGGTTCCATTGACTTCAAACTTCTTGCTTCCCATGACTCTCTCTCTGTCTGAATTTCATTCTCCTTATAAAGGACTGCAGTAATCCGAATTAAAGCCCAAACTGATACAGTTGTATATACCTTAACTTCTTCAAAAGGTCCTATTTACAATGGATTCACACCCACAGGAATGGATTAAGATTAGGAACATGTTTTTCTGCGGTACATAATTCAATCCCCAGCAAACACCACTGAGAGGTGGCATAAGAAAAAGGGACCATTTTTTAACTGTATAATTACACGTGGGGTATGCAAGAGTTACATTCAAGAGAGTTCTGTTTCATTTGGTCTTCCTCTCATCTTCCTTCCCTTCCTCAGAGCTCCAACTGCCTCAATTACTCAGAGATCTAGCCCAAGCTGATTGGGCAAGGAACAGACACCTATCCAGCAGGGAGTAAATTTACAGACCAGCTGAGCCTCCCCAAAGCATTTATATATGGAAACAGAAAGACTAAGTCATCCTGTTAATGTTAGTGATGAACTAACACGCAGTTAGAGCTGGAATCTGTCCATACGCAAGTTGAAGTCATTTGGTGGTAGACCACAGGAAGCAGTAGGAGCTGTTCTATGGAGAGAGGTGGTAGGATGGCGCCAAGGTCCAGAGAGATCCAGGGCATGAGAAAAGGAGGGAGGAGCCCAGTCCAGGCCCTCAGGGCCAGATGATACTGGTTTCCTGATACTGGGTGCCTGTGAGATTGCTTGTTATTTATTTTCTTAAGCCCTCTAGATGAGTTTTTCTCCCTTAAAACCCACCTAATTCCAGACCGAGACAACTCCATACATCAAATGTCAAGTTCAGGCTACAAAATAGTTCCCTAACTACTCAGTATTGCAACAAGTTAACCAGACTTCAAAAAGGTCCGTGGGGTAACATAGAGATAAATACAAGTGATAGGCAGAATAGAGGAAATGGGTATATGAGAAGCTTTGCCATGTGCTATAATTTATAAAAACCCAACTTCTGGTTGACATTTTCTGATACCATTTCTTGCTAGTCTTTTTCACCTGCAGTGTCTTCAGGCTGATGAGCATGTTCTGCCAAGATTACGGCTCAGCATCCTCACTTAGTCTCTGTCAAGTCATGGGCTCAATTTGTGAGTGGTATCATTCCAAGGCAGCCCCCTCCTTTGCTCCTGACAAAGGATGGCAGAAGTTTTTAGGGATGCCTGATTCTAAGTTCTAAATTAGCACTAAAAAATGACAAGTAACACATGCTCATCTGACTTCTCTCAGCTCCCCAAACAGAGGTTCATTAGTTCAATGTTTACTGACTCCTACTATAGCTGGTGCTAAGGACACAACACTGAGATGAACTGACATGTCTCTTACCTGCATGGAATTGTAGCCTGGAGTTGGGGGGCAGGGCACTTGTGGTGACCCTTACAGAGAACAGGAACAGGGCAGGCTTAGAGAATAACTTGTGATGGTCAGACTGGATGAGGAATCTACCTAGATGGGTTGGTCAAGAAAGGCCTCTCTAAGGATAAGAAAGAGCCAACCATGAAAAAATTTAAAAATCAAAGAAAAGACATGCACAAAAGCCCCGTTGTGGAAAACATCTTGGATCATCAAGGAATTGAAAGAAGACAGCTTAGTTGGCACACAGTGAGAAAGGAGGGCAACCTGAGCAGAGGTAGGCTGGGGTCAGACCTCATAGGGCAGGTAGGTCATAGTGGGGAGTTTGGATTTTAGATCGTTTGTCAACCTTTTTATCAACAATTACCTTTTATCATATTTTCTTCTTTTTTCCATGGGCCCCATGGTTTGATATATTTTCACCTAGCAATGTATGAGTGTTTAATTTGTTTTCCCATTCTAATTAATCAAAGACCTAATCAGCTAATTACTTCTTATGCATAGCATACTATAACTTAAGAGTGGTAGGATCCCTGCTTTTAAAAGCAAAGAAATGACATGTTTTAACTGATGTGGTGGACTGAAGATGGTCACACATTCTTTGACAATCTTCCTGTTTCCCCTCACCTTGAATCTGGGCTGGCCTGCGACTATTTTGACCAATAGAAAGCAGAACACATGATGCTATACAAGTTATGGGTCTAGGCTTGGCAAGTGAGAAGCGTGATTCTCCTCCTCGCGAGACTATGTGGAGGGGCTCTGTGATGACATGAGAAGGAGATAGGCCCGGCCTTCCACCTGTCCCCACCGAGGTGCCAGGCAGTGAGTGAAGCTGTCTTGGATGCTCCAAACCCACCTGACCACCAGCTGAATCCTGCCATGCAACACCACCTGATGCCACCTGGAGCAGAAGAATTGCCTGGCCAAGCCCTACCTGACTCACAACATGAGATACAATTAAATGGTTGTTGGTTTAAGTCCATGGTTGTTGATTATGTTTGGGGGTAGTTTGTTACACAGCAAAAGATAGCCAGAACAGTTAGCAGCTGTACTATTATCATGAATGGCTTAAGGTATAATTTACATTGAGCTTTTTAAAACCTTGAAAATAGTCCCCATATCTTCCTTATCAGTGAGAGTGCCAGATTGGGAACCAATGATCTGTGGTCTCTCCCACATGCACCCCCTTGGCACCATGCTGGCCCATACAGTTTCCCTCTTCTTCTGATGTGTTAGTCTTATCTGGACTATTTGTCTCCAAGTCTTTTGTTTCAACCTCCAGTCCCTCTCCCATTCCACCTCCCCTCCAGTCCCACAGAGACTTCCTCGTCATTCACCCAGACTACGGCAACCAGTTAGAATACTGCTGGAGCAAGGATTCTGTTCTGTACACTGCTGAAGCTCCAGCATCTAGTGTCTGGCATCTGTAGTGCTCAAAAGATATTTGCTGAATGAATGAGTGAATGAACAAATGAATGAATGAATGAAATGTCCATTCTAGCCTTCAACTCCACCTCCTACCTTCCCATACTGCATCCCCATCCTGCATGCTACTGTTAGGATCAATGTTCTAAAACAGAGGTATGATCATATCACTTATCAACTTAACAGTCCTCTGATGATTGGCAAAGACCAGAACCCTCAGTGTAACCTTCAAGGGCCTTCAGAGTTTGATCCTAATCTGCCTTGGGCTCATCTCCCAAACTCTAAGTCCAGTCACTCTGCAATACTTTCTCCTGGTGACCTCATGCTCTCCTTTCACTCATGCTTTGCTCCCTCCTCCTGGGATTGTCCACTTGTCAGTTTCTCAGCCAGACCAGATCTTCCCCTTTCTTCAAACCCCAAGTCATATGTCACCTCCATTGCATGTTCCTGATCCCCTCTTCTCCAGATGGAGGCACTCACCTTCTCTTGTGAGCTCAACAATGCTTTGCTCTTATTGCTCCTATGACCCATCCTCTGGATTACCCATCAGCTTGCATGTCTCTTCCTCCAGAGAGATGGCAAACTCCCTGAGGGCCCAGGGGCTGCATCTCTGTATCCTCATTTCTTAAGATGGAAGCAGATGTAAAATTAATAATGAAAGTTAAAATCTACTGTGCCCTTCCAATGTGACAGGGATTTTACACAATTAGCTCTTTAATCATCAAAATAATCCTAGGAGGTAGGCCACATTGTGGTTCCTATTTTAGAGTTCAGTAAGCTGAGGCTTAGAAAAATTAAATGAATTGCCTGTAGTTGTATAAGTAGCAAACTATGGCAGAGCCCAGATTTGAACCCAGTCAGTCTGACTCCATGACTGGTATGTGGAACCACTACACAGACTGTTTTCCAGAGCAAACTCTGACTGCTGATTAGAAAACCTAATGAATTCTGAAAACACACTGATACCTGGACCCCATCCCACAACTAAACCACTGAACCTGGGCATAGACATTTTGCAAAAGCCCTCCAAGTTTGCAAACCCTGATGATAAGTATCACCTGGAGCACTTGTTAAACATATAGATTACCAGGCTTCTCTTCCAGGAAATTCTGTTTCACAGGTTAGAGCTGAAGTCCAGAAATCTGTTTTAACAAGCATTCCAGGTGTTGCTTATTTTAAGGGAAGTTTGGGAAATACTGCTAGGGAGCAGGCTTTCTGAGACCTTTCAGTAGGCCTTTAAACATTAATCCATCATTGATGGTATTAAGACTTGAAGAGGTTTTGGGCTCTGTCATCTTGTAGATGAGCCTTTAAACTTCACTGTACTTTTTTTGTTGGGTGGGGGGATTGGCTGAAATAGCTTAATGCACTGCACAAAGTATGTATCTCCAAAACTGTCCACTGATCGTACCTGATATCAAAAACCAGTATTTTGGCAGTACTCGTTTGTCTTGAATATTCCATATACTTTAGGCAAAAGCTGAAAGAGAGGCTATGTGACTCTTGATCAAGTGTGGGAGGTGGTGATCCAGACACTAGGGAAGCACTGGTTGAGGACTTCTCCGCCTTCACTTTCTTTTCTGGGGCCTCCAGGAGTCCAGTTGCTAATCTGCGTGCGCACACACACACACACACACACACACGAGGGCACAAAGAAGATAATGCAGTGAGACTGTCATCATCTATTTCCTTAGATATATCCTCATTAAGTGCCTCATATAAAGCAGCATTTTGTGTGCCCCTGCCTCCCAAAGAGCTGACTCTGTTCCCTTAGACTGTCTCCTGTTTTATCATTGGCTCTTAGCCAGCTTGTGTCTGAGCTATTTCATGATCATAGTTTTGATTAACCCCATTTTATGCTTTCTGACTGTTGTGTTTATTGACCTTTACCAAAAGAAAGAAATGCCCCTTCTTTCATATGCAATGCAGACAACTTGACTCCTATATCCAAGAAAAATCTCTGCTGCTCTCTTCTCCTTCACACTTCCTAACCCCAAGAGAAGCCCTGAATCCATTGGTGCACAATGTTTCAGTTCTAGAACTTACCCTGCCAGAATAATCTTCCTAATGGGAAATCTAATGGGGCCTCCCACTGAAAGAGGAGACCACCCCATCTGCAGCTGGGGTGAGAAACACTCCCAGCCCAGATGGAAAGAGATGCAGCAGATCATGGCTTGATATATATTCATTGCTTATTTAATATTTGAACATCTTTTTCTAAAGATATTTCTATTGAACTCACTTGTGGTGTCACCATCTGGAAAACATCAAGCCTCACCCCACTGAGGTAAACCCCTATTGCGTATTTTTTCCCTTTTATGTGAGCCCAGTGGGCATAGAGTGTGTATCTCTATGTTTAGCACAGTTCCTCCCCGAGACAGCTCTCAAACACATGACAATCTCTAAATAAACCAGTGTTGTATGGATCCATTAACAACCCCTCCTAATTGATGCTAACAGAAAGTTTAAACGGGGCGCTAAGGAGCCTCCATGACTTCTTGATGTGAGGTCCTTTTCTCATTTGAAAGTGGTGGATTAGGGTTTTAAGAGAGGATAAGCTGTCCAAAACCTCATTTATTTCATTATTACCAGTTTTTAAATAGGGCCAAATCTTCTCCCAAAGTCTAGAATCAGACCTCTGTCTAAACCTACAAATAAAGGATTTAGTCAGCTCTCAAGTACACAGGCTACAAGGGGCAAGCAGTGTACCACAGACAATTCAACCAGCGGAAATTAAGACACACCCATGTTGGACAAGAGGGATTAATTAAGATGAAAATTTATATTTGGATGGGAAGAATACTAATATTTTATTCAGTAGACTTATCGTCCTTGTGTTTAAAAACGTTAAAATTAATTTCCATTTTCTGGATGTTCATAAACAGCTAGTGTGAGAAAGTATCTCAGATGCAGTCTAGTTGGCAAATGAAAAACTAGTCTTTATTTTTAAGTTTGTTGCAGCTAAGGCAAAGGTGGATAAAAGCCATTCATTCAAAAAGTGTATCAAATACTTGCCATGTGCAGGTAGCTCACAGAGGGAATAAGCTAACTACCTCCTTTCTCAGAGGAACACACTGTCTAGCACATTGAGTTCACCTCAGGTAGAGGTGATCTACGGCAATGTATTATGTATTAAATAACATGTTTCAGGCTGTTGTGTTAAAAAATGATCTATTTGTTTGGTGATAACTTATTTCCCCCTAAAGTTAATAAGTATTGCAGATAAATATTGAAAAATAGTGATTCTAGGCAAAAAGGACAGAAGTGAGATTGAATTAGGAAGGAGGAATGGAGTTACCGCTGGAGGGGAAATCACAAAGTTGTTATGAAGTAGCTTACTCCCACGTTCTCTTCCCTCTCCACCAGTGTGGCCTTGAATTTCAAAGGTAAACCCTTATGTGAGTAGAGAGGACAGATTTGCTTACTCACAGCCCCTTACAAGGCAGGAGGACAGGAGTGTGGTAGTTGAGACATTAGCCTAACCATCACAAGGAGTCAGTGCAAAAGGTTGTTACTTAATGCCCTTACACTTTCACTCTTGCTGAACCACTTGTTTTGACATTACTGCTGTACCTTTCCAGCTCCCTTTGAGAGGATCTTTTCTCATTATCACATGCTTATTATTCCTGTCATTTGCATCAGCACACTGACCTTTTTCAGGCCACTTGGTCTGGTATGGCACTCAGCAATAATTTACCATACAGCATGAGATCTTATCCAAAACCTTTGTGTTGGACTGAGACACTGTTGAAATCCAGATGTGATATTAAGCCATCTATTTAACATATATAAATTTGGAAGCTGATTTAGGATGGTTTGCCTGATGTCTCTAAAATGATTAGGTACATCAAATGAAAAAGTGGTATAAATTGATTCTAGCACAGATTTTAGACATTTCTAAATATTGAAGTAAAATAATGCTTCTCAAAAGGCAAGTGACCCAAATGAGGATATCACTTGCATTTCCCTTTCTTTTATCAATGAGAGCTTTTGTTGCAAAACAGTAAGTGAAATGAGATTTCACCTAGGAGGCTTTTTTGAGGAGTAACCCATTCTCTTTTCATGAGTATACATCACTGAACAAACACTTCAGGGATTGTATATACCAGGGAAGGTGCTAGGTACCTGGGACAGAGAAAGGCAAGAGGGACTCTTACTCCTGCTCTCAAGGACCTGCAGACCAGGGAGGGTCTCAGTGAGTGCCTCTCAGTGTCTCAGACAAATCAATGGGTCATTACCCCAAGGTCTGGAATGCATAGCCTCAGCACATATTTAGCAGTAGATTTCAGAGCATACCAGTTGGGGCCCTTGGTCATTTATGTACTCTGTAGTTGGAGCTCTGAGAGGTATATTTTCCCTGGACACTGGATCTCAGAAATGGGGATATGGGAGGCAGATGCCCCCAGAGTTGTGAAAGAACTCAGCATGTTCAAGGCAAGTAATCCTATTTGGCTGGCAATTGGGCTAAGTGACAGGAGGGACAAGGGATTAGTGTGAGGTGAGCCTTAGAGGAGGAGGGATGAGGGATTAGTGTGAGGTGGGCCTTAGAGGAGAAGGGATGAGGATTAGTGTGAGGAGGGACTTAGAGGAGGAAGGATGAGGGATTAGTTTGAGGTGACCCTTTGAGAATAATCGGGGCTGTGATATAGTGAAGCTTTGGATTAGCTTTGTGGGCCATGGTGAAAATTTTGCATTTTATCCTGAAGGCAAAGAAGAGCTATTGAGGGTTTTTATGCAAGGTTTTAACAGAATCAGAGTAGATCAGGTATGGAAAGACGATTCTAGCAGTAGTGTGGAAGACTGAATAAGGGACCGAGAATAGAGGCAGGGAATACTTGTGGAGAGAGTGTGGCCTTGGACTAATGAAAGATGGTAAGGGCTCAAACCAGGCAGGTGAAGATGCAGAGGGACTGGATCCATGAGTTATTTAGGAGGTAGGACTGATGTTACTAAGGTAGGGGATAGGAAAAGTGTGAAATAAAACCCAGGTGTTTGACTTAGGGAACCAGAAGAGGGGGCTGGGCAATTCATAGAGAAAGGGAATTACAAGAGAGGAAGCAGAGATGGAAGGGAAAATCAAGAGTTAGGTCAGTTTTGGACAGGTGACTTCTGAGTTTCCTCAGTCTAGGTGGCATTTAGTTACATAGATCTGGGACTCAGAATTGTTGCCTGGACTAAAGATAGAGGTCTGGGAGGCACTGGTGTTTAGATGTGCTTTGAAGCCATGAGTATGACTGAGATCACCATGGAGGATGTAGCTTTGGAAGAAAAGAAGGTCAAAAACTGAGCTCCAGGGAACCCAACAATAGAGATGGGTGAAAGAAGAGGAACCAGTAAAGAAGACTGAGGGATGGTTGGGTGGGTAAGACCTAATTGAGAGAATGGTGCTCTGGGAGCCAAGGGAGGGGAGCATTTTGAGGGGAGTATGGTCAACAGTGTCCAATGTTGCTGCAGGGAAGCCAGTAAATGAGAACTGGGAAATGTCTGTTATCTCTTCATTGTAGAACAGAGTTGAAGAGCCAGCATTTTGCTGCAAAGTAGTGTGGTGAGTCTTCCTTTAAGGCTGTTGGGAATGGAAATGTAGGGGCAGAGCTAATAAGATGGTGAGTCACAGTCTGTTGACATCTCTGTTGAGAGGGAAGGGGATGGAAGGTCACAATTTCAATTACCACCTGTATTAGCTATCCAGTGCTGCATAACAAATCACCCCAGAACTCAGCAACTTAAAACAACAAACATTTATTATCTCACACAGTTTCTAAGGGCCAGGAATCTGGGAGCGGCTAAGCTAGGTGGTTCTGGGTCCTCTCTCTTTCATGAGTTTGCAGTCAAGGCATCAGCCAGGGCTGCAGTCCTCTGAGAGAGTGACCAGGGCTGGAGCATCTGCTTTGATTACTGAGCATTCACATATCTGTTGGCCAGAAGCCTCAGTTCCTCACTACATGGACTTCTCCATACGCTTGCATGAATATCCTCACTACATGGCAGCTAGTTTCCCTGACTGCAAGTGGTATGAGAGGTGAAGGAATAAACCACAATGCCTTTGATGACCTAACCTCAGCAGGCACATACCATCATGTCTGTTGTGTTCTGTTGGTCACACAGACCAACTCTGACACAACGTAGGAGGCGAGGACCATTGAGGGCCATCCTGGAGGCTGGCTACCACACCACTCATATGCTGAGGCCTCCCAAGTCTTGATCCCACTCCTGACCTCTCCCCACAAGCTTCAGACTCTTATAGTTGAGGTGTCTTCTAGTTTTTCCCTCTTGCATGTCCATGAGCACCTCAAAGCCAACACATCTAAAACTGAACTCTCTCCTACTCTCAAGCATTAGTTCTGCAATACTATCTTAGTTAGAAGTCCCACAATGACTGACATTCCTAAGCTAGAACCTGGGGTCATCTATGACTGCTCTCCTTCACCAAGTCTCCCATCCAAACCATCACAAGTCTTGTCAATTTTACTTTCTAAATGTTTCTAGAATCTGTTGCCTACTCTCTATACTTGCTTTCATGGCCCTGGATGAGGGACTTATCATCTCTCACTTTGATCACTGCAACAGCCTCCAGACAATTGGAATAATGTATAATTGTCAAGAACTATGAAGGGGTATGAGATTTTACCCTAGTTACAAACTAACAAGTTAGCCTGGATGCTAGAAGATTCATCGGTGCTGGCAGAAGACACAAGACTCCTGGGTCAGAGAAAAATGGCTTTATTACTCCCAGCATGGCAAGCAGCATCAACTTCAGGTTCACCTCAGTTCCCCTTGCCTCCCACAGGCGCAACACAGAGTGACCCAGGTGGATGCTGTCTATGCAGTGGGGTTGTGTCTCAGCTGAGAAACCCCGGGTTTAGGGAACATGAATCTTTTATAACAGGCTTCAAGCAAAGCTGTCTGCCCTTTGCTCCAGAGCGAGCCACTATCTCTATCTTTCAAGAATATTCCCTCCACAAACATCCTTGAAAAAATAATCTGGAACAAAAGGGTAGTTAGTGCCTCATTCACAAGACATTCAGAAAAGTGAGAAACCCATGAAGAACTGTCTCCCAACAACAGCCAAATCCAAATTTGGCCGTTCGAAAGCTCTCCTGACCTACAGAATAAGGTCAGTTTCCTTAAGCTGACAGACAATGCCTGCCAGGACCTGGCCACTGCCCACCTCTGCCAGCCTCACCCTTACACTCCCTGCCTCACAATGTAAAGCAAAAGGGACTTTCAGTTCCTCAGACACTGTGTGCTAATTCCTGCCTCCAAGTCTTTGCCTGGGTCATTCTCTTTGCCTGAATTTTCCTCTCTTTCCTTAGGAATCTTTCAATACCCTATGACGTTTCCTTTTGGGGCTCACATGCTTTCTGGGGGTTGCCCATTTAATACTTGCCTATGGAGAGGTAGGATCAGCAATTCTTACTTTTTTCCCTTCTTTTTCTTTTTCATCTTTTTTTTTTTAATTAGGGAAGTGGTGGGTTACTGAACAATCAAGCATAAAATACAGAAAATACTTTTTAACAGGCTAATTTTTACCACTTGCAACTGTTTTCTTCTTTCCCTAAATGGAAATGTCCTTTACGTGGTGAAATCACAGCCTGTTCCAGTGAAACAAGTCTCCGTGATTTTCTTAGCAACTTCTGTGGCAGGGTCTGGTAAAGGCCTAAGTTCCCTTCTCACCCCTGATTCTGTCATTCGACTCTTGGTTGTGCTGTCTCCCCAGCAGGCCTGGAACAGCTCCATTCAGACCTGGCCTTGCTCTGGATCTGGTTATTTTTACTGTACCAAAGTCAAATGCATATTTTCACTTACAAAATAGCCACCCCTACCTTAGTTTTATGTCTCCAACTGGAGGCCGATACCATGCCTGGAAGGAGCAGACATAAGGCTGAGAAGTGGCCAGGACTGCCTTGCACACCTCCAGCTATGCCCATGTCTACACCAAGCAGACCTGAACAGAGTACATCACAAGCTTAGTGGAGCCTTGGATAACACAGCTTTGAGAAATGTTGTGAGAAAACTATTAATTCATTCCAGAAGTGAATTCTGATGGTCATTTGACCGTATTTTGAGAATCATCGGTTTTGAAAGAATCCTTAGGAATGGTGCCCAAGGAACACTGACTTCATCTAATGCCTTCTCTTTTATTGCCTCTGCTTTGCTTTGTTTTGTTTTCTGTGAAATGAAGTTAATAGCATGAGTTACAGACCTGGCTTTGAGTAAAGAGAGCTAAGGAGGACCGTTAACGTTAGGCTTATAGAGCACTGATGAAACTTGAGTGAAAAGTGCTTTAGAAGGCCATGTCCATGGGGGTGAATTTAAAAGGTACCATCTTCCCATTTGGGCTTTTCCTTTGGGTTGTGTGGGTGTCACTTTTTGGAATATCTGGCCAGCTGACAAAGGCCCTTCTTTACCGAGGCCCCTGACAAGACCTATATCGTCTTTGAACACATTCCTGTCTCTGTGCTTACACTAGCTCCACGGTGTTAATTCCAGGTAACATAGAAATGTTGGGGTTGACATGGCAAAAGTCGAGGTGTGACAAATAGAAAAGTGGGCCACTCACTACCAGCAGCCATGGAGCTAAGGAGGGTTGTGACCTATGGGGAATTCTCAGTGAATTACCTGTAACCCACCGCTTTCTCAAATTGGGCTGACCTCACAAATGTGTTCTGACAGTTATGTATAGTCAACTGGCTTACAAAGAGGGGTCCTGAAATGGTTAAACAATCAAACCCCAGTTTCCACGGAGGAAGATTTGACAACATTATACAGGAAATATCATGGGGCCCAAATTGGGGCCCTGAAGGCATTTCAAATAGAATTTTTTTTCACCTACTACAAACTAGAATCTCACTGCCATAGCTCCACAGAGACTCACAAGATCACAGCATGTTTAGAACCGAAAGCTAGACGGGAAGCTGCAATACCACACAAATTGATTATGGTCCTGCTCATTGGTAATTAGTGACAAGCCGCTCTGCAAAGTTTATTGGACATGGAGAGAACTTCCTAAAGTTTTTGCAATTAAGAACTGACTTATAGAAATGCAGCTGGTGAAATGTTGGTATTTAAACTCTGAACATTAAGCATTTACAAGAAGAGTCATGGTTTTTTGTAGTTAATATTAAATATGCCAGGAAAAGGAAGAATACAGTGGTGTGGAACACAAAGAATTCAGATGACAAAGGAAAATTCCAGACAGAATCAGGAATAAGACCTTGCCCTTAGCCACACCCAGCTTAGTACCTCACAGATACCAAGGAGGAGCTGTAATGCTACAGTAGTCAACAGCCCTGTAGTCTCAGTGGCTTACAGCAGCCAAGGTTTATTTCTCTCTCCCGGGGCGCAGGCTGCGCTGCAGGTTCTGCTGCTGCCCTGCCCCTGTGCTCATAGGGAACACGCTGTTCCCACAGCAGAGGAAGGAAGGCAGAACCATAAAATAGCTCTTACTCTTAAAGCTTCTGCTCAAGTGACGCCGGCCACTTCCCACCAGTATCTCATTGACCCAAACAAGTCACATGACCAAGCCTGCCTTCTAGGGGGTTAGAAGTTCTGTCCTCCCTGGGACAGGCCACTAGGGTGGGGCATTTCTTTTGTGAATGTTTTGACAACACAATATAGCAGAGTTTAGACTGTATTTCCAGAACACATTCTCTATTAATGGCAGCCGGCTATATATGATTTTGCTTACATTAATTGTATAGTAAATAGTTTATGCTTCTCAACCCATAATGTGGATCCAGTCATTTCTAATTACTCCTGTGGCTTTCAAGAAGTTGGGCATTAAAGAGCCCATCAGGTATTAATAAGAACCACTGAATGGACCAGATGTACTACAACTGGCAGCTGCTGGCAAGACTCTGACTCTCAGAGTAGGACAATTATGTCAACGGTGTCCCTTGGAGGAGAGTTTTTCCAGGTGTTGTATCAGAATGGTGTGGAATACAGACTTAGCATGCAGATTCCTGGGTGCCACCCTGGACTCACTGAATCTAGTTTCTAGGGGTGGGGCCCAGGAATCTAGCTTTCCAGATGATTCTGATGTAGACCAACTATTGAAAATTGCTACCTCAGAATCCAGCCTTCCCAGGCCTCACTCCTGTTAGAAATGGTTCCACTGAGCACTCACGTCAGCAAGTCCCGTCTGCAGCCGTTCTCAGAGCTGGCCGAATGCAGGAGCCGGTGCCCACACTCCTGCCCACGTGCTGGAAACTCCTGGAAGTCAGGGAAAAGGAGGTGCTTCTTAGAGAATGGTTTCTAATGAGGGCCTCTACCCTTCCTTCAAATATATTTCAGTTTATATAGTTGCCTATTTTTCTCACAAATCAACATCTGTGAATCATTTTTGCTCTTTGTCTATTTTTAGAAATGAAATGTGACTACATTGAACAATCCTCTTATAATAGTAACAATTGTTTCAAAAGTTATATTTTAACTGCTTTTCCTCAACAATGCCAAATTGGAAACAAAATCGGTGGTGAAAATTTAACTGTAAGTTTCCAACCCTGATTTTTTGTGTGTGTGAGGTTTGCATTTTACTGGATATTTCGGTTATTGATCCCTAAAGTGAAAAATGAAATTTAAAAGTTTGTATTTCCAGCTAGGCTCTGCCTATGATTTTCCAGGGCTGCTTTAAAGAGAAATTCAGCAGTGTTCAGTGTGGGATGATTTAGTTTTAGTGTTCTGTTGAAATGACCTCTGCCATTGTCTGGGTCATTAAATTCAATATGCTTATGCTTCCAACTAAAAGTTTCCTGGCCTCGCTGTACCTTAACGGGGCTGGTCCAGCACCCTGGTGACATAAGCTGCCCAGGAGCTGCCAGCTCATTTTGGGACAGTTCCAGCCCCTGTTGGTGTGTGTCTTAAGGAGGCCCTTGGAAATATGGAGGGAGAAAGGAGACCTTTCCGTGGGGTGATACTGGCTTTGCTTCGGAGCCCTTTCAACACCCTAAGCTTGTGAGGAGTTTTTGTTAGGCTGCTCTGCTCTGCTTCCTGCGGACGCTAATGCCATCATTGTATACTGGAAGAGGGAACCAAGGTCTGTTCTGTCGCTCAGCCCACACCTCGCGTGTAAATTTTCTTCTGAACTTGGTTGAGTGAGAGATCAGGACATTAAGATCTCAAATGCCATTTTCGAGTTATTTCTGCCTTTTTGAAGTCTTGTCTATAGTCAAAGTGAGGAGGAGACAATTTACCACAAACCGCAGTTGAGAGGAAGAGAGATGAAAGAGAGAGAGAGCGGCGTGGCGGGGGGAGGGGTGGTAGGAGTGAAGTTCTGCTTTGTGCACTTTGCCTCCATTTTGGTTTTGCTGTGCTGCCCTGGCCTCATAGCACCTCTCAGCTGAATTCAAACATTCAAATATCTGTGTCTCTCCAATGATAGATTCTCTTGACTGTGGCTCCTAAATTCTGCAAATTGAGTGCAGCCAGATACATGTCACAAGATGAAAACCATCATGCCCAAGGAACTTCTGAATCTCCAGGAGGTTGGCACAGAAATGAGAGAGGGCGGCGTGAAGTCTAAATCCAACCATTGCTGTCATGAAATTGTCGTGAGGCTCGCTCACTGGAAAGGATGTGCTCCTTTTTATACTGACCGCAAAGCAACAGCTCATTAACGTGGCATCACGGCTAACCATGCAAGTGGCAGAGACCCCGTGCCAGCACAAGTGTGCTGTTTTATATACAGCTAATGTAGACTTAATTTAGTTTCTTGGGATTAGAATGTTTCAATATTGCCTTATAAAAATATTCCATTCTGGTTCTCGGGCAGAGCACGAGTTCAGAAAAACTGCACGGTTTTAGTTGCCAGTTTCTCTTGCATTCCTGTTATTGTCTGTAATTTCTAAAGACTGGTAAGTAGACATGGCACTTTACAAATACACAAAGACAAGGGCCCTGGCCTTCGGTCAGAAAAACACAGCCCGAATGAAAATAATCCAAGCAGAAGCAGTAACAGACAGTTTGGGGCAGGGGGTGGTGGTGGGGGTGGTGGGGTGTGGGGAGGGAGGGTATCAGCTTTGGAAAGCTAAGTTTAAAATATTTCTGTTTTTGTTTTTGTTTTGAAATGGGAGTGTTTTGCAGGGAGAGGGGTTGGCCACATCCCGAGGTTTACTCTGTGTTTAATCCCACACGGGCTCGTGGTCTCAGGAGGTCACTCAATTCAAAAGCAAAGTTGTTCAAACTGGACCTCCCCCCGCCCCCTCCACCCCAAAGAAACTGCTTTCTATTGCAAACAGCTCATTTTTTCCAGTGGCTCTGTGGCTGACCTCAGCTCCCCAGACAAGTGTAGGCTTAAATAAGATAATTGCTTTCTAAGGCATTATGCCTCCCTTGTAGAAAATCTTCTTGAACAGAGAGCGCCACACCTCCGTTTGGAGACCACACCTGAAGTTACACCCCTAATTAGATGCTTTATCTGCCTTCATCAGAAAGCTCTACCGACAGCATCCAGCAAATGTCAGGCCGTTTAACTTCCTAGAAACAAGCCAGCTACTCGGCATTGTGGCATATTCAGTTAATCCAAGACACATTTTTATGAAAACCTCAAGTTATAACCGACATATGGTGGCAGATCATTATCCCAAGACTCTAAGTTGAACCAGTTATATAGCTGGAGGTGGATCTATCATAATCTGGAAAACTTTTCTTTTACTGGTCTATTTTAACAAGTATAGGGAGGAAATATAACTCAAAAAGCATAAACTGTTTTACATTTTGAATTGAACTTTGATAAAAATGGAAATACTCCAAAATAAAGAAATACTGGCAAAGGAGGAAGGAAAGATGCAGACACAAATAAAGAAGAAAATGTGGAAATAAAAACGGTCTGTTATTGCTTTTACATTTCCTGATTTAGTTAAGTGAAAAAGGCAGTATATGCAATTGTGTAGAGCATATGATCTCAAATTGGGGAGTGGGGGTGGAGAGAGAGAGAGAGAGAGAGAGAGAGAGAGAGAGAGAGAGAGAGAAGGCCTAAAATGAAATGGATCAAAATGGATCCCAGTGATTATCTCTGGGAATTGGGATTACAGGTCACTTTTGTTTTATCTTTGGGACTTTTCCCCCCCAAACTCCCTACAAGGAGCATGTTTTTCTTTAACAATAAAAATCAATATATATATATATATTTTAAATTTATCATTCAAAATGCATTAATATTTAAGTCTGAGTCTGAGTACATAAGCCAAGGGGTCTCAGGGTTGTTAATGGCAGAGCTTCTCTGTGTGTTGGTGCCTCCTTGGCCCCAAGAGGACAGGGAGCAGGCACATATACTCTCACACATTTTCTACACAGCTCACAGATAGGTATAAATAATTTTCCAGTCTAAAATATTTTAACAGTTCCAATGCCACAGACTGCAGATGACCAAGTGCTCTCTGGAGCTGACCTTTTGGAAATTATCACCATCACCGTCAGTGGACAACATCTGCAAGGTCAGTTCTAACTGGATATGACTCATTGCTCCATACCTGACGTGTGCTACAAAATGGGAGCTTAATAGAGTGACTCCGCTGTTATGTGCTACAGTGGGGTCAGGCGGACCCTGGCTGTGGACGTGGGCTGTGTTATTGGTTGTTTCAGGAACCATGACCTCTAGGTTGCAGGCCACTGCAGGGCCTGGGACAGCTAAGTGGAGCAGCATGCACAGGTGTGCTCTGGGCATCTCGTTCCATGCACATCATAAAAACACTGGTTGCACGACGTCCCCTGCACACCACCCTGTTTCCTTGGCATTTGCTTTTTAGATCACTCTTTAGATGGAAGGTACCCTCAAAGGCAGACTCCAGAAAGAGTCATCTTGGCCCACTGCATTAAATTATTCAGACCGTTTGTTCCTCCATTTGAAAATCCTTGAATTAGAGGTTTATCCAGGGTAACAAGATCCTTTCCACAGAATCTGTTTTGCCATCCGAACAAATAAAAAACATGCTCCCTAAACCCGCATCACACTCCAGCATCACCTTAGTTCTTTCAGCCAAACTGCAGGAGACAGTTGCTTGCCCTCCTTGCTCTCCATTTCCTCACCTTCCACTCTCTGCTCACCTCTTCACTAGGAACCCGCTCTCGCCCAAAGCACCAATGATATTGCGACTTAATGAGATGGAAACTTCAGTTCTTATTTTTTGGGACCTCCCCAGAGCCCATGGCCCTGGAAACCTCCTCCTGCTCCTTGGCCCAATTTGGGCTCCCGCTCTCCGGTGAATATATCCACTGCCCTCATCCTCATACTGATGTCTCCCATGCCTGTACCCTCTGGCCAAGCCTCCTTCCTGCACTCCCCATGTCCAACTGTCTGCAGTACACCTTCCATCTCATAGACACGTCACTCAAATGGACCCCACCACATTTCCTTTCTATCCCACCACCTGATGTCTTCATGTCCAGGGGACTTTGTACATGGAGATTATTCCTCTTGGAGAGCTCTCCTCTGGCCTTGACCCTCTGCTCACATCACTGTTACTCATCCTTTAGGTCTCAGGTTAGATGTCACTTCTTCTGGGAAGCCTTCCCTGATACTCCCAAATCTGGGTCAGTTGCCCTTCCCATGTACTCCTATAATCTCATAAGCTTCCACTTATATATTCTTATTAAATCATCTGTCTTTCCTGCTAGATTATTTACTCTGGGAGAGCAGGGATCTTTCAGTCTTGTTCATTATAACCCTTGGCCCAACACAATGTCTGGCACATAGGATGCTCAATATAAATGTGTTGTTTTGTTTTGTTTTTCCAAATGAAATCAGCCATTTCCAACACTCAGGCTAAAGGCTGTGTGTGTGTGTGTGTGTGTGTGTGTGTGTGTTTGTGTGTGTGTGTGAGGGAGGACATGGTGAGGCTCTTTCTTACCCTTCTAGTCTTTCCTCTCCCCATACCTCCTGTTCATAAGACCGAGGTGAGCTCCCTCTGCCCACTTTTCAGCTTAATCTCAGGCTGTGTGTCCTGCTTGTGTCCTGGTACCCTTTCTACCATGGGTAACAATTTCTACTTTGAGAAAATACACTCTTAGTTTTTAACACTAACTTAAAAAGAAGCTTTTGGAACTTTTTTAAAAAAAAGTTGAACACTATCTCTACTATATATAAATATGCATCACTCAGCACAAGTACGTTCTAGGTTGGTTCTCCCAAGTAAAATAAATAATCTTGCCACAGAATGATTCTTAAAAGCAATTTGGCTTGTCTTCATTTTCATTTTCCTCTTTAGAGTTTAACTTCGCTAAAGAAAAATGTTCAACTCCAATACAGTCATTTTGAAAATGCATTTTTAAAGTTCCCAGAGCTCAATAATTTTTCCTTTTATTTTGGCTGCTTATGAAGATTTTATAGGTCCAAATACATATTCTTTGATGCTTTAATTAATGCTTATAGTTAAATTATGAAAGAAAGAAAATATTTTAATAAGTTTATATGAATGAGTCATATGATTCCTCCAACTAAAGCCACAACACACAGCACCCTGTACTGTAAGACAGCTGTTTGTCTCTTTCCAAAGGTTTAGTATAGGATTTTAACAACAAATTTGAAAATAACAGAGCTCCACTCACCACCATGCTGGCAAAGGATTTGTCTTGAGCCCTTTCTTTCTGGGCTCAAAAGACCAAAAGATGATAGCAGTTTATGAGATCCTGTGAAACTACAGCATAATGTTTTCAACCAGTGGTGGAGGGAGGAGGATATTATGACATCTCTTGCCAAAGAAAGGTGTTCATTGTGGGAATAATAAGAGGCATGTAAAGAAAATGGAGAGAGTAAGTGGTCTGTGAACAAATAACTCTGGCTCTGAAAACAACCACTAGGTAAGATTTTGGTATCACATGAACATTCTTCCCTTCAAGAGAACTTTCAAGAAAGTGTCTCATCACCCTGTTCAGGTATCAACACCGTTAGCCCCAGCTCCTCTGAGAATGTTTGATGAGTACTTCTTGTTTCTTCTTCACTTTTCACGCTCATTTTGCATGAAATATTTGCTCTTGACCTGACCTTGCTTTTCATCTTCATTTTGTTCTCTGGGATAGACAATTGTATGGAATATAGGTTGGGGGCTGGGCCCCTGCCCTGTTTCTCTATGACCTTGGGACTTACCTCCTCCATCTTCTGTGGATCCAGATCTGCAGTTTCTCTTTAACCCCCCACACATTAATCATGGTGGAAGGCACCCTATCTCCTTTGATCTATTGAGAAGCTTCTCTTCCTGTCTTCTGCAGATGCTTGCACTGTGATGAGGATGTACTAAGTGTCCCATCAACATTTAAGTCAGTGCTACGTGGTGTCTGGGGACTAGCAACATTCATCTTTATTGGGAGTTTGTTGGAAATGATCATTCTCAGGTCCCACACTAAACCTGGTGAACCAGCAGCTCTGAGAGGGGGCCCAGGAATCTGTGTTTTAACAAGCTTTCCAGGTGATTTGTATACAATGAGAACCACCGTCTCACCTAATAGTTGTATGGATTAAGTGGCAGTGATAGGAAAGTATTCACAAGCCTCCCATTCCCCAGGGGAAGGAAACCAAACACCCCAGCAGCAGGTTAAAAGCTTCTCCTGACCAACAGGCTGCAACTCTGCCCCTGGACCTAAACAGAAACTTATCTGAAATCTTAGGACCAAGCTTCACCAACTGGGAAGTTTCTCTCAAAATTCCCAAAGTTTCTGGCCTTGTCTACCCCTGCAGCCCCCTCCCGCATAAACATGTTACGGCAACCAGTCTGATCTGTTCGTTGTCCCGCAAATGTGTTGGCTATGCCCATGCTCTCATCTTTGCTCTAGCTCACTTGTGGATCTCCAGCAATCTAGAACAGACGCTCTTCTGAGGCTTGGCTCTGCTAACAAACTCATATTTCTTGGGTTCTTGATATGTGCAAAGTAGCTTTAATCCTACTTTCCCCATAAAACCTCCTCTGTCTGCACCTGTCCATTCCTCTGTGGAATTCCTATCACACCACAGCAGGCACTCAGAGTCACTGAATCTTAAAAAGTTATAGCTGGAAGGTCCTTAGCCATCATCTGCTCTAATGACTTTCGAAATTTTTGTAGTAGAGTCATATTAGAATACTTACACAAAAATTAGACAAAAACAGCGTTTTATTCATATCAATACATTTTTGAAGTTAAAATGATGCATTTATTAATTGTAGGTTAATCAATGAGTATAATAAGGCTATTTTAATGACCCCCAAAATTGAAATTAGATGGTTAAGAGCAGTCGGGTCAGCTACTGCATCCACTTTATTTCTGGAATGTTTGGTTGTGCAATATTGACCAAATCCTCATTCAGATGGATAAGTAGTAGCACACAGTATCCTTTTTTTTTTTTTTTTATTTTAAATACTTTCCTTGCAATCTTGGGATGGTCTTCAATTAAATAGATAGCAATATAATGTGTATTCCAAGGTTTTTCCACAAAAAAAGTTGTTTGCATGGTGTTATAATTTATCACGTTGGCAGTCTTCAATAGCTTAAAATTTGGCACATAACATTTTTGATTGCCTCTTGCTTTTTATATAAATTTTTGAACAGTAGAAAGCTTTTTTGTAAAATAAATGAAATTTGAATCAAATGTTTGTGGAAACTCTAAAAAAAAAAAAAAAAAAAAAAAAACCTTTGCAGCCCCTCAAGACTTTACAAAGCACAAAAGTTTACTTTATGAAAGGGAAACCCAGACCCAGCGAGATGAAGTCACTTACTCAGATCCGATGGCTTTTTGGTGTCTGAGCCGACTGGCCGCCCCTCAAGGAGCCTGCCTCCTGGTTTTTCTTTTATGTTTCACATGGACACCTGAGTCTCCATGTAGATTATAAGTGCCGTTTGCTCAGGACCAGGTCTTCCAGAGCAGAAGCTCTGTTTATTTTGTTTAAATGAATTATGGATGGAATTTCCCCAGAGCTATCTCATCCTCAGCTGGAGGGTGCCTGGCAGGGAGAGCTGGGCAGGAATGAAGATCCTGCTAATCAACTCTGCCTCTTCCTGGTGTCTGACCACAGGCTGGCACACATAGTCCTCTTAAAATAATACGGCTTTCCTTTCAGCAGCCAGGGCTTGGCAGGCTCACTGAGCTCTGCTCAGCTTTTCTTTCATCAGGCCTATTCCCAGAAAGCACTTGCTCATTTAGATGAACTATTTCTGGCATGTGCTCACATTTAGCTAACAAAGAGATTATTCTAGCAATATGGGGGGTGGAGGCAGGGAATCGGAGACAGAGAAGTGGTGGGGGCTTGGAGGGCAAGCAGATCTATTCTGGCATGCACAGATGTCCTCCAATGCTGCACGCTGCATCTCACAGATCCTCTCCCCTATCAGCACTCTGGTTCAAGACCAGCACCCTGGGGAGAAAGCCATATCTGGGTGAGGGCACAAGATTCTTGGATAAAATGGAACTGCTGTAGCAGGGTTACCGCTTAATGGAGAAAGGTCGCGAAACCTTTTCTCTACCTCAGCCGTTTGGCTTCTCTTTTCACCTCAGAGAACTGGCAGCGGCTCTTCCCCACAGAAGCCACCACAGCCTGGTGATGGGGCATCTCCCTCTGTTTGCTTAGAGCTGAAACTCTGTCCACCGCCACAGAACTTTGGAGATTAAACAGGTTTCAGGCAAGTCTGTCATCAGGAGGGAGAAATTCAGTCATACAAGGCCCCAAATGGCTCACCCAATGAGGCCCCTCAGGTCTCCTAGCAACTTGCTGAGCTTGGATCTTTCCAACTATTTTTGCAAGGTGGAATTTAATTTAAAAATATGAGGGCCCTGTCAGTAAAACTGGAAGGGCTGGAACACAGAGGTTCAGCTGACACTGATCCCTCTAACTGACCCACTTTAGAAGGAAAACTGGCCCAGGACTGATTTTGATTTATTCTTTACTTCCTGTTGGAGTTAGCATCAAATGGATTGCTTTAATATTTTTTGTCTCTCACAAATAAAAGTAATAAATCTAAGAGGTCTGTGTGCTATTATGTTTAGGCCTAGCTTTCTCACATAATCACCCTGCAGAAGATATTGCTGGTTTCTTCCCCAGGATCTGGGCACTCCTTCCTTGCTAAAAGAAATGGTTGGCAATGTGCTCAGGAGAAAACGCACATATCCCCAGGCTCTCCTACACTTGGGAACAGCCGTGTATGCTTGGGAGCAATGACATGTAAGCAACGTTTATAGGGTGAGTCTTCTGATGGAAACGGACAGATTCAGATACTATGGGAATTTTGCACATTCCTTTTTCTCTCTTCTTCCTGCTTGGAAAGTGGACATGATGGTTGGAGGCCAAATAGCCACCTTGCAACCATAAGGATGAAATCTTCACACTAAGAATGGTGGTATAAGACGCTAAAAGGGACATGGGCCTGTGGCTTCCTTGAGCAGTTGCAACAATCCACTTCAAAACTTCTTCTCAGCTGAGCAAAATTAAACCCATTTGGTTAAAACTTTGTAGTTAAGTTTCTCTTAAATTTAGCAGCTAAATGCAATCCTAACCAACACACTTTAAAAACATGAACTTCATACCGTTACTTTAAGCCAAGGAATATTCCTATCCCACTAGTAGACAAAAACAGGACTCTCTTTTCTCATTTGAAAGCATGAAGAAATTGAGGAAGTAGGAAAGTATAAAGTGCTTATCTACCCTCTTGCTAAATCAGATTCTACCTCTCAGCTCTTCAATTCCAAAACCTCTTAGCATTTGAGCCATTGGACAGTTCTCCTCCCTGAAATTTTCTCCTTTCTTATTTCTGTCATACAACTTCTCTATGCTTTTCTCTCATCTTTTTCGTCCATTCTGTAGTCCCTTATGGGTCCCTCTTCTTCTCTCTGCCCCTCAAATGCAAATGTCCCCAGGGTTTCCCTATCTCTTAGCATTCCACACTCCCTCATGTCTACTATCACATCCAATACCATCTAGAACTAGACACCAAAATGGCATCTAATGACATTGGAAAAAGATATCCATGATGTACTGCTAAGAGAAAAAGGCAGCTGACAAGACAAGATGTGCTAATGGGAGGAAGGATGGAATATATGCAGAGGAAATAATATCTGAAAGGATAGTTAAAGAAAATGTTAAATTTAGGATTTAAAATCCTTGATTAAAATGAAAAATTAGCCCCTTAAACCCTAAAGATTAAGAGGAAGTAGAAATTGCTTCAATAGATTTTCAGTCATTTCCAAATTATTTTCTCATTTTATTTTACTCTACAGGTACTTTCTCGTCTTTCAGATAATCATTCATTCATTTAGCATTTTAAAAAATTACGACTGTTATGTGCCAGGTGTTGTGCGAGGAGCTAGAGACAAAGTCCCTAAATCTAACTAGAAGGAACTCTCATTTGAGGTAAACTGGGTATATACTATTTCATCTTTAAATTGATAGAGCAGGGAAATAATTTGAATAATCACACTTAAGGGATTTTCCAGGTCAAACACAATACGCATAGCATAGAAGCAACTCCAGGCACCTTTCCTGACTGAGTATCAGGCATTACACCCAGGCCCAGGAGAAATTGCTCCTCCATGGTCTCTAGACACTTTTCTGGACCAGCAGCTCAGACTCCAGAATTTGCTGGACCTTTCTCAGGCCACCCTTATGAGGTGATGTCACACAGGATATTTTCCAGCTCCCCAAAGCCAAAAGTTTAGAAAACTGAAAAAACAAAACAAAACAAAACAAAAAAACCCACCACAGAAATATAAGGAATTCCTATCACACAGCCTTGTCCCACCCAGAGCCCTGACCTGACTGTTGTTCTCTTTCCCCCTTCTCTAGCTCAAATTCATAAAACTTTGCATTTACAAAAATATTTAGGTGATAGACAGCTCTTGCAGAATTGCAAAATTGGAATGGTGATGGAGTGTAGCCCCAAACGTTTTTACTTACCACCATCAGACCTATAAATCTAATTGCAGATGGCCCTTTGCTTCCGATATTCCCCCCATGGCAATGGAAGACGTTTCCTTCCACCTATTTCTAACTCATTGCTCCACTTGATCTCTGGGTTCCACCTTCCTGCCTCTTCACGTAGCTCTCTCTGTTTTAGTTCCCTTGGCTGCTTAAGCAAATATCATTAAATGGGTTGGCTTAAACAATGGGGATTTATTTGCTCATGGTTTTGAGGTTAGGAAAAAGTCCAAATTGAAGTGTCCTCGGGGACAGATGTGGCTCAAATGGTTGGGCGTCCGTCTGCCATATGGAGGGACCTGTGTTCGATCCCCAGGACCTCCCGGTAAAAT
>JAQZBX010006274.1:0-53589 GCA_029593785.1 Cabassous unicinctus | reverse complement strand
AAAACAGATCAATCACAAGTAATGAGTTAGAATTAATTATAAAAAATCTCACAACTAAGATGAGCCAAATACCAGATGACTTCACAGGTGAATTCTACCAGTCATTCCAGAAAGAGCTGATACCAATCTTCCTTAATCTCTTCCAAAAAACATAACTGGAAAGAATATTGTCTAATTCATTCTATGATGCCAAATGCACCCTAAAACCAAAGCCACATAAGGATGTCACAAGAAAGGAAATCTACAGATCAATCTCCCTAATGTACCTGGATGCTAAAATCCTCAACAAAGTATTTCCTAATCATATTCAACAGGTGTCAAATGAATTATACACCATGACCAAGAGGATTTCATCCCTGTTATGCAAGGATGGTTCAACAAAAGAAAATGAACCAATGTAATACACCATATTAACAGATCAAAAGAAAAAAATCACATTATCATCTCTATTAAGGTTGAAAAAGCATTGGACAAAATGCAGCAGTTTCTTGATAAAAAACACTTAAAATTATAGGAATAGAAGGAAAGGTCTTCAACATGATAAAAGGTATATATGAAAAACTCACAGCCAACCTCATATTCAACAGTGAATTGCTAAAATCTTTTCTGCTAACATGTGGAACAAGTGGACAAGGATGCCCACTCTCACCACTTTTATGAAACATTTGTTAGAAGTACTTGCTCAAGCACTTAGGCAAGAGCAAGATATAAAAGCACACATATAGGAAAAGAAGTAAAACTTTCACAATGCACAGATGACATGATCCTACACATAGAAAGCTCTGATAACTCTACAACAAAGCTTCTAGAGGTGATAAATGACTTAACTAAAGTCACTGGATATAAAATCACCATTCAAATATCTGTAACATTTCTGTACGCCTATAATAATCAATCCGGGGAGAAAATCAAGAATAAAATTCCATTTACTATTGCAACTAAAAGAATCCAATACTGAGTGTAGTAGTTTGGTATTATTTATGAATTCCAAAAATAGATATTGGATTATGTTTGTAAACTGGTCTGTTCCTCTGGGCATATTAGATTATATTAGATTTTGAGGTTTCACTTTTACTTTATTAAAGCAAATTTACGTCTTTTATTTGACCACATCATTAGGGCATGCAAGGTGGAGTCCCCATCCCCTTGGTGAGGATAAAATGGTCTTGAACATGTAAGTAAACACATGGAGAAGGAGAACACAGAATCAGATATACAGGAAGAGAGAATGCCCCATAGACATGGCCCCAGGAAGAGAGATGAGCCTGATAATCTACCGGTGACCTTGTTAAGAGAACAGAGCAGCTGAGCCCAGAAAGAAATGACCCCAAGGGAGAGAAATGAGCCTTATGCTAGCCTTCAGCTGAAATATGAAGAAACTGGGACCATAGAGCCTTTAGAGGAAGGAGGAAGGCTGAACACTTGCAGACATTGTCTGCCATCTTGTGTCAATATGTGTCAAAAGACTTTGGGTGAGAAAGTAACACTTATGGTACCTTGAATTGGACTTTTTAGGGCCTGGTAACTGTAAGCTTCTACCCCAAATAAATACATTTTATACAAGCCAAAAGAGCTCTGGTACTTTGCATCAGCACCCCTTTTGCTAATGAATACACCTAGGAATAAACTTAACTAAAGATTTAATGACTTGCATGAAGAAAATTAAACAATATTGTTAGAATAAACCAAAGAAGGCCTAAGTAAATGTTTATGGATTGGAAGACTAAACTTCATTAAGATGTCTGTCCTACCCAAATTGATTTACAGATTCAAAATCATCCCAAGAAAAATTACAACAGCACCTTTTACTTACTTGGAAAATATAATTATTAAACATATTTGGAAAGGCAATGGGCTCCAAACAGCCAAAAATTCATTGAAAAATACAAGCAAAAATTGAAGAATCACATTACTTGATATTAAAACATACTACACAGCTACAGAGGTCAAACTTACATGGTATTGGCAGAAGGATAGAAATATTGACCAATGGAACAGAACTGAGAGTTCCTTACATATATAGTCAAGTGGTATTCATCAAGGCCACAAAGCCTACTCAATGGAAAGGCCTCTTCAACAAATGATGCTTGTAGAAATGGATGTCCATATCCAAAAAAAAATGATAAAGGATCTCCCTCTCATGTCATATACAAAAAATTACATCGAGATGGAAGAAAGATATAAATATAAGAGCTAAGATGATAAAGTTCCTAGAAGATAAAGTATGGAAGTATCAAGAAGATCTTGTAATAGGAAATGGCTAATTAAACTTTATACCTAAAGAGTGAGCAACAAAAGAAAAAACAGATAAAGGGGACATCCTCAAAATTAAAAACTTTTGGCTTCAGTAGAGTTTGTCAAGAAATTGAAAAGGCACCCTATTCAATTGGAGAATATGTTTGGTAACCATCTATCCAATAAGGTCCTCATATCCAGCAGATATAAAGAAATCCTATATTTCAAAAATAAAAAGATAAACAATCCATTTCGGTCAGAGGAAGGAGCAGGTGAACTCTTGGTATTTGCAGGTCTGTGGTTAAAAATACTATGTTGAGAATTTTCTTTTGGCAACTTGGCTGGGAAAGGTTTCTGTTGTATATGTCAGGGGTGGAGAGAAATGCAGGATGGGGTTCACCTGGTGATTCATCTATGGAATATAACATTTTTCAACTTATTATGCTGTGTTTCCTAAGTGGAGACCCACTCAATAAGCAAAAATATATTAGTATTCCATCCTAGGGAGTCCTGCTATGTTCTCAATTAGAGGGGCAAGAATCTCTTGAGAATGCAGGCAGTGCCTAATAAAAGAAAACAGACCAATATATTAAGCCTTCAATATTATTGCAGGTAACCATGAAATTTATTCATCAAAAATTGAAACAGTGGTTACCATATGTGCTGAAGTGAGAAGAGGGGAAGAATAGGATATATAACACCTATGACAATTTTAGGACATTGGAATTGTTCTGCATAATCTTGCAAAAATGGATACAGGCCATTTTGCATGTCATCAAAATGTAGCAAAATGAGTATCATACAAAATAGATTTAAAATGCAAAACTGTTATAAGCATTAAAGAAGGTCATTATATATTAATAACAGGGTCAATTCAACAAAAATAAATAACTATTCTAAATATTTATGTACCTAACCTCAATGCCTCAAGATACATGAGGCACACATTAGCAAACCTGAAGGGAAATATAGATGTCTCAACAATACTAGTTGGAGACTTCAATACACCATTCCCAGTATTGGATAGAACATCTGGAAAGAGGCTAAAGAAAAAGAGCACGTGAATAATTTGATAAATGAACTAGACCTTAGAGACATCTATAGAGCATTGCATCCCCAAACAGCAGGATGTACATTCTTTTCAATTGTTCATGGATCCTTCTCCAAGATAGACCAATGTTTAGTCACAAGACAAGTCTCAATAAATTTAAAAAGATTTCAATTACACAGAATACTTTCTCTGATCATAATGGAATGAAGCTGGAACTCAATAATGGAGAAAAAAGGGAAAATTCATAAATATATGTATATTAAACAGCATACCCTTAAAAAATCAGTGAGTCAAAGATGAAATTGCAGGGAAGTGGGTGTGGCTCAATCGACTGAGCTCCCGTTTGCCATATGGGAGGCCCTGGGTTCGCTTCCCTGGGCCTCCTTGTGAGGGCAGGCCGGCCCGTGTGGCGCGGTGGGCTGATAAGCGAGGGGGAGATAAGCAGACACAGAAAAAACGCACAGCAAATGGACACAGCGAACACGAACAGCAATGCAGGGATAAATAAATAAATAAATAAATCTTTTTTAAAAAAAAGACGAAATTGCAAGGGAATTCAGCAAATATCTTGAGATGAATGAAAATGAGAACACAATATATCAAAACCTATGGGGCACTGCAAAGGCAGTGCTGAGAGGGAAATTTATAGCCTTCAATGCTTACATTAAAAAAGAAGAATGAGTTAAAATTGAAGACCTAAATGCACACCTGGAAGAACTAGAAAAAGAACAGCAAACTAATCCCAAACCATAGCAAAGGAAAGAAATAGTAAAGATAAGAACAGAAATAAATGAAATTGAGAACAAAAAGCAATAGAAAGAATCAGCCAAAACAAAAGTTGGTTCTTTGAGAAGATCAACAAGATCGATGAAGACAAAAACAAAGACAAAAAGAGGAAAAACACAAGTAAAATCAGAAATGAGAGGAAGGACATTACCACTGACCCCACAGAAATAAGAGAGATAAGAGGATACTATGAACAACTGAATGCCAAAAAACTAGAAAATATAGATGAAGTGGACAAATTTTTAGAAATGCTCAAACTTCCTTCACTGACTCCAGAAAAAATAGAAAATCTTAACAAACCAATTGCAGTGAAGAGATTCAAACAGTCATCAAAAATCTCCCAAAGAAGTGAAACCCAGGACCAGGTGACTTCACAGGTGAATTCTACCAATTAGCCAAAGATGACCTAATAACAATCTAGCTCAAGGTCTTCCAAAAACTTGAAAAGGTGAAAAAGCTACCAAACTCATTCTATGAAGGCAGCATCAGCCAAATACCAAAACCACATAAAGATAATATGAAAAAAGAAATTTACAGACCAATATGTCTATTGAATATAGATGCAAAAAAACTCAAAAAAATTATTGCAAACAGAATCCAAAAGCACATTAAAAGAATTATACAAGACTTTCAAGTGGGTTTTATCCCAGGTATACAAGTATGGCTCAACACTAGAAAATCAATTAGTCTAATAAAGCTCTTATATAAATTGAAGAAGCAAAATCACATGAAACTCTTTATTGATGCAGAAAAGGCATTTGACAAAATACAGCACTCTTTGTTGATAAAAACACTACAAAAGATAGGAATGGAAGGAAGCTTTCTCAATATGGTAAAATGCATATACGAAAAACCTACATCTAGCATAGTACTCAATGGTGAAAATCTGAAAGCTTTCCTGCTGAGAACAGGAGCAAGACAAGGATGCACACTGTAACCATTGTTATTCAATAATATATGAGAGGTCCTATCTAGAGCAGTTGGGTTAGATAAAGAAAAAAAAGGCTGCCAAATAGGAAAGGAAGAAGCAAAATTTTCACTATTCACTGATGATGTGGTCCTATATCTAGAATCTCCTGGAAGAACTACAGCAAAGCTACTAGAACTAACAGATGAGTTCATCAAAGTGGCAGGATACAAGGTTAATGCACAAATTCAAAAGCATTTCTATACACTACTGATGAGCAATCTGAGGAGGAAATCAGAAAAAATATTTCATTTATGATAGCCACTAAAACTATCAAATATTTAGGAATAAACTTAACCAAGGAAATAAAGGACTTGTATTCAGAAAACTACAAAACATTGCTAAAGGAAGCTGAAGAGGACTTAAATATATGGAATGGCATTCCCTGTTCATGGACTGGAAGAATAAATATCTTTAAGATGACAATTCAACCCATATTGATTTACAGATTCAACTCAATTCAAATAAAAATCCTAACAGACTTTATTTGCAGAATTGGAAAAACCAATTGCCAAATATATTTGGAAGGGTAAGTGTCCCTGAATAATCAAAAAGATCTTAAAAATCAAAAACAAATTTGGAGGACTACACTTCCGGACTTTAAAACATATTACCTAGCTTCAGTGGTAAAAACAGCATAGTACTGGCATAAAGACAGATACATTAACCAATGGAACCAAATCAATATCTCAGAAATAGACCCTTACATCTACAGTTAAGTGTTTTTTGACAAGGCTGTCAAGCTCTCCCATCTGGGCCAGAAGAATCTATTTAACAAATGGTTCTGGGAGAACTATATATCTATCTCCAAAAGAAAGAAAGAAGACCCCTCTCTCACACCATATACAAAAATTAACTCAAAATGGATCAACGACATAAACATAAAAGCAACAATCTTGAAACTCCTAGAAGGAAATTTAGGAAAACATCTTCTACATCTTATGATATGCAGTAATTTCTTAAACCTTACATCTAAACCTTACATCTTAAATTTTGAGTAACAAAATTTTTAAAAAATTAGATAAATGGGATCTCCTCAAAATTCAATGGTTTTGCACCTCAAAGGACTTTGTTGAAAGAGTAAAAAGGTAAACAACTCAATGGGAGAAAATGCTTGGCAATCACATATCTAATAAGGTTTTAATATCTATGATATGCTAAGAGATCATACAACTCACCAATAAAACAACAAACTAAAAAATTAAAAAATGAGCAAAAGACTTGGAAAGACAATTGGCCAAAGAAGAAATACAAATGGCAAAGAAACCCATGAAAAAATGTTCAACTTACTGGTGATTAGGGAAATGCAAATCAAAACAATGAGATATCATTTCACAACTATTAGACTGGAAGCTATTAAAAATCAGAAAATGGTAAATGTTGGAGAGGATGTAGAAAAATAGGAATACTTATTCACTCTTGGTGGGAATGTAGAATGGTACAGCCATAGTGGAGGACTGTTTGACAGTTCTTAAGGAAGTTAAATAGAGACTTGCCTTGTGACCCAGCAATACCATTTCTAGGTTTATACCCAGAAGAACTGAGAGCAGAAACACAAACGGACATCTGCACACTGATGATCATAGTGTCATTATTAATGCTTGCCAAAAGTTGGAAGTAACAGGTGTCTATCAACTGATGAATGGATAAACAAATTGTGATTTATACACATGATGGAATATTATGCAATAGTAAGAAGAAATAAAGTCTTGAAGCATATGACAACATAAATGAACCTAGAGGACTTTATGTTGAGTGAAAAAAGCCAGACTCAAAAGGACAAATACTGTATAATTTCACTATTATGGACTAAATATACTTTGAAAACTCATGGAGTTAATAATTAGAATATAGATCACCAGAAATTAGAAGGAAGATAATGAATGGAAAGTTGAGGCTTAATCTGTGCAGAATTATTAGAAAGATTGTTTGTAAATCTTTGGAAATGAATAGAAATGGTTAAAGCATATCATGGTATTTGTAACTAGCAGTGCTATTGTGTAAGTAGGACAGTGGTTGGAAAATGAAAGTCTAAGGTCATGTGTATTATTAGAAGAAAAGCTAAAAACTGCACTATGGAATTGTTTAAGATGGTAAAACCACACCTAGAACATGAATATAGGTGATATTACACATATATGACAGTTTTTACAAAATATCAATACAAGTATACTAGAGAGAAGTGGAAAGATAGCAGCTATGTACACTGAGGCATTGAGAAAGTGAGAGTGATGACTTTTGTTTGTTTGTTTATTATTATTATTATTGGAATAATGAATGTGCTCTCGGATGAATGCACAAACATGTGATTACACCAAATACCATTGACTGTAATTTTTGGATGATTTTATGCTTTATTAATGTGTATCAATAAAATTGAAAAAATACTTAAGAAAGGAAAACTAAAAATGTACAAAAAAATTAGAGAGACAAAAATGAAATAACAGCTATGTATTTCAGGGGTAACTTAGAGATACTGAGAGGTGAATAATAACAGGCACAGTTATTTGTCTGTTTTTTTGTTTATAATTACTATTAATATTGGAATAATGGAAATGTACAACTATGTGATTATACCAAGTACCATTGATTGTACATATTGGATAGATTGTGTGCTTTATTAATATGTATCAAAAACTGATTAAAATAAAAAATTTAGGGGATTCCAATACATGTTACAGCCTTCCCTCCCAAAATCTCCCCCATTAACACCTTTCATTAGTGTGGTTCATTTCTTACAATTAATGAACACATATTGAAACATTGCTACTAACCATGGACTATGGTTTTTATGTGACTTTTCTATAACATGAGCCTTTTGAAAAATAAAGTGAAAAATAAATATAGGCAATCCCAATATACCCCTCCCCTACCCCTCCCACATTTTCCCATATTAATATCTTTCATTAGTGTGGTATATTTCTTACAATCGATGAACACATATTGAAGCATTGTTACTAACCATGGAATATAGTTTACATTATACTTTATGTTTTGTCCCTCTCAATTTTGTAGGTTTTGACAAAATGTATAATAGCCTGTATCTGTCATTGTAAAGTCATGCATGACAATTCCATTTTTCTAAAAATGTTCCCATGTTACAACTGTTCTTTCCTCTTCCTCCCCTCAGAAACTCAAGTAACAATTACTTTTCTACAAGTTCTTCCACTGCTAGAATAATAAGTCTACTTTAGTCCATAATTGCATTCATCTCTTATATTTGTTCATTTCTTAATCTTGAGGATTTGGCCCACTGTATTTCTGATTGAGTGGGATTTAGTTCCCATGGGGAAGATGGATGGCACTGTCTTGCTTGCAGTTGTAAATATTCTGTTTTTTGGAATGGGCATTGTCCATCATCATCCTTTGGTTTATTGTCCTGGGCCAGTCCAATGAACTGGATAGTAGACATTGCAACTCTGCTAAGATTCAGGATGCAACCGGTTATGAACAAATCACCAAGAATTAGTGGTTACTACAGGTTCTGAGGTGATGGGAAGGGTAAAATAGAATAGATGGAATATCGGGCATTTTAGGGTATTTAAATTGTTCTGTATGATCTTGTAACGATGGATACAGGCCATTTTAAGTTTTGTCTAAACTTATAAAAGTGTACGATGCAAAATGTAAACCATAATGTAAACGATTGACCATGGTTAGTAGCAATGCTTCAATATTTGTACATCAATTGTAAAAAATGTTCCATCCACATATCAAATATTATTAATAGGGGAGAATGGGACAAGAGGAGGTGGTGGGGATATGGGAATCCCATACATTTTCCATTTGGCTTTTCTGTAATCTAAAGTGTATTTGAAGATAATATGAAAAGAAAAAAAAAAGACCCTGGGGGAACACACAGAAGAAATTAGCATTGTAAACAAAAGGTAACAGCTCTTACAATGAAGAAAGACAAAATGGAAAACATATTTTATCATTTGTTTATTTCTCATTTTTGTATTTTATTTGTTGTTTTATTATTATATTTTTATTAGTTTTATTTGTTTATTTTTGCTTTGTTTTTGAGAATGTTTTGGATCACAAAATAGTCACAATTGTGGCAGGAGAGGATCCTTGGTGCAGGGTGTTGGTAATGGGGGTATGTGTAGGGAGAGGCACATCTGGGGCATTCCTCTTTGACATATGAATATATTCAAGTGGTCATGTGGTGTTTTCTTGGTGGGTGGAGACTCACACCTTAACTGAAAGAATACTGAATTCCCATCCTGGGAAGTCTTGTTACATTCTCTAATAGAATGGCAAAAATCTGTATAGTACCTGGGCTGTGACTAGTGAAAGATAACAGACCATTAAGCCAGGTGCTTGATATGGATGGTTGTACTAATGACCCTTTTCCTGTGAAATTGATACTTAGAATAGTGTTATATATTGCCTAAGAGTTACCTCCTGAAAGTCTCCTTGTTGCTCAAATGTGGCCTCTCTCTAAGCCAAACACTGCAAATAGACACACTATAATACTCCAGGCATTGGACATGGCTCTCTGGGAGGAACCTTCCTAGCTCCAAGAGATTATTACCAAGCACTGACTAGTGGTGAATCTGGAAAAACACTTTGACCAAACATGAAAAATATTAAATATAAATGAGTTTTTATGGTTTAGTTTTCAAAGTGAGCTGGGACGTCATTCTAAGAGTTTATGCTTATGTCTATCTTTGCAGTATATCATTGACTGCCACAGTAAATGGTGCCTCAGACAGTGGGGCTCCTGAAGGCTCTAGAGATATATAGATGCCACTATAGGCAGTGCAGACAATCTCAGCAATTCAGCACCATTTCAGTAGGTCCTATTTGGAATACATGTTACACAATATAACAGAATTAGACAAATTTATAATTTAACAACACATGGCAGTTCTATACCTTTTATTTGAACCTATAATTAGCACTATATTGTCAATCCACCATATTTTAACATATTTCATTCTAATCCAAAACAATGACATTGCCTTATAAATTGATATAATGATGCATTTGCTAAATTTCAACATTCAAGATAAAATCCCTCAGCAAAGTAATGATAGAAGGGAACTTCCTCAACCCAAGGAAGTCCAAGTCTTCATAAAAAGTCAACAGAAGCAGAGAGCCCCTGTGGACGCAGTGTAGAGAGCTTCACCTTCGAGTGGATCAGACACCAGTGTGCTCTGAGGTGCTGCGCTGGAGCCTTGGTAAAGAAGGTACCCAAGGTTGGCAACTTCGACTAAGCATATGGAAGGGTGACAGCCCCTGGAAGTCATGAGCAACAGCCGCGAGCAGAACTGCGGCGAGCAGAACTGCGGCGAGCGGGAATCCCGTTCTGCTTCCAGAAGTGGAAGTGCTCAAGGATTTCCAGGCTGGAAAATGCCAAGATTTGGACAAATTCAAATGGGCTATTTTCCCATTAAATAAATCCAGTGAGTTTGGCCTCATTAGTGAGAGTGAATGACTGCTGCTCTAAGCAGTGCCTCAAATTTCTGAGGGCTATGCAGATATGTGGACTCTATAGGCAGGGCAGACAACCCCAGGAATTCAACACCCTGTAAGTGGGCCTTACCCTGGAATATATGAAAACCTATCCTCCCAATGTATGAGAGTTGGACTCATTTTTAAAGTACTACACATTGTTCTTATGCCCCTTTCAATTGAACCTATAATTAACATTATAACCATTAAATATGTGTCCCAAAGCTGTAAATCTTCCAGCTACTCATATTTCACTTTAGTCCTAAATCTCAGCAGAGTGGCAGCCAACACCTACCTGCCAATTCAGTGGAATCACCCAGGAAAAAAAAGAAAAGAATGATGATGGACAATACCCATCCCCCAAAACAGAGAGTATCTACAACTGCAAGCAAGTCAGTTCCACCCATCTAAAACATGGGCTCTTAAGTTTTCTCTCAGTCAGAAGCAGAGTGGGCATCATGATCCCAAAATCCTCGTTACAGAAGAATGCACAAACATAAGGGGAGACTGCAACTAACATAGATTTATTATTATTGTAGTAATAGAAGAACTTGTAACATTGATATAAAGGCAGTGGTTACCAGAGGTTCTGAACAGAGAAAAAGGGAAGAATAGGCATAACATAAGGTATTTTTGAGACATTGGAATTGTTTTGCATGCCATTGCAATGATGGATACAGGGGAACTTATACATTTTGTCAAAATCTATATAATTGTGCAGTGGAAAGTGTAAACCATAATATAATTTATAGACCATGGTTAGTAGCAATACTTCAATATGTGTTCATCAATTATAACAAATATACTACACTAATGAAAGATGTTATTAATGGAGAAATGTGTGAGAGGGAGAGGTGGTGAGGTATATGGGAATCCCCTGTATTTTCAATGTAATATTTATGCAATTTAAAGCTTCTTTAAAAAATAATAAAAGAAATAAATATATAAATAGGTAGATAAATAAATAAGTAATTAAGTAAATAAATAAATAAATAAAAGTGAGAGTGAAAAAAATCACTCCATTCCTTAGATGGAAACAATGAAGACGAGTGGAAACCTATGGCTTAATGGATTAATGCATTAAATTCACCACTCAAGAGACACAGAATGGCAGAATGGATAAGGAAATATAATCCATCTATATGCTGTCTACAAGAAACCCACCTTCAACCCAGGGATTCAAGCAGGCTGAAAATGAATGTCTGGAAAACAATTTTACAAGCTAACAATAGCCAAAAGAGGCAGGAGTAGCTACTCTAATATCAGACAAAATAGACTTTAAATGCAAAACTATTGTAAGAGACAAAGATGGACACTATATATTAGTAAAAGGGTTAAACTCTCAAGAAGAGCGCACAATCATAAGCATTTATGCACCTAATCAGGGTGCCTCAAAATACATGAGGCAACCTCTGGAAAAACTAAGTGGATAAATAAATGCCTCTATAATTATAGTGGGGGACTTTAATACACCATTATCATCATTAGGCAAAACATCTAGACAAAGAATCAATAAAGAAACAAAGGCGCTCAAAAATACATTAGAGGACTTGGACTTAATAGACATAAACAGAACACTACACCCAAATACAGCAGGATTTACATTCTTCTCGAGTGTGCACATGGATCATACTCCAAGATAGACCACATGCTAGGCCACAGAACAACTCTCAATGAATTCAGAAAGATTGAGACTATACAAAGTAATTTCTCAGACCACAATGGAATGAAATTGGAAATCATTAAGGGCCAGAGAAACAGGTTAGGCACAAAGACATGGAAGTTAAACAACACACTCTTGGACAAAAAATGGGTCAAGGAGGAAATCTCAAAAGAAATCAGTAACTACCTTGAAACTAATGAAAATGATAACACAACATATCAAAACTTATGGAATGCAGCAAAAGCTGTCATGAGAGGGAAGTTCATAGCCATAAATACATATATTAAAAAAGAAGAAAGAGCTAAAATTGAAGACCTAACTGCGCACTTGGAGGAATTGGAAAAACAACAACAAATTAAACCTAAAGGAAGTAGAAAGAAGGAAATAACAAAGATTAGAGGAGAACTAAATGAAATAGAGAATAAGAAAGCACGAGAAAATATAAACAAAACCAAAAGCTGGTTCTTCGAGAATATCAATAAAATTGACAAACCGTTAGCCAGACTAAAAAAGAAAAACAGAGAACATATGCAAATACACAAAATAAGGAATGAGCAAGGGGATATCACTACTGACCCCACTGAAATAAAGAGTATCATAAGAGGATACTTTGAAAAATTATATGCCAACAGGAATGATAATTTAGAGGAAATGGACAAGTTTCTAGAAACTCAGAAACAGCCTACATTGATGAAAGAAGAAATTGATGAACTCAACAGTCCAATTACAAGTAAAGAGAAAGACTCAGTCATCAAAAACCTCCCAACCAAGAAAAGCCTGAAACCACATGCCTTCACAGCTGAATTCTACCAAATATTCTGAAAAGAGATAACACCAATTCTGCTTAAGCTCTTCCAAAAAAAAGAAGTAGAAGGAATATTACCTAACTCATTTTATGATGCCAAAATTACCCTAATACCAAAACCAAACAAAGATATCACAAGAAAGGAAAATTACAGACCAATTTCTCTAATAAACTTAGATGCTAAAATCCTCAACAAAATACTTGCTAATCGCATTCAACAACATGTCAAAAGGATTATACACCATGACCAAGTGAGTTTCATCCTGGGTATGCAAGGATGGTTCAATAAAAGAAAATCAATCAATGTAATAGACCGCATAGGCAGATTGAAAAAAAAAAAATCACATGATCATCTCTATAGATGCAGAAAACGCATTTGACAAATACAGCACTCTTTCCTGAGAAAAAACTGCAAAAGATAGGAATAGAAGGAAAGTTACAGAATATGATAAAGGGTATATATGAAAAACTCAAAGCTAAGATCATCTTCAATGATAAAATTCTAAAAGCCTTCCCTCTGAGATCGGGAACAAGACAAGGATGCCCACTACCACCACTCCTATTTAACATTCTCTTAGTAGTACTTGCTCAAGCACTGAGGCAAGAAAAGGGTATAAAAGGCATTTAGATTGGAAAAGAAGAAGTAAAAATTTCATTATTCGCAGAAGACATGATCCTATACGTAGAAAACACTGAGAAGTCTACAACAAAGCTTCTAGAACTTCTAAAGGACTTCAGTAATGTTGCAGCCTATAAGATTAATGCTCAAAAATCAGTAGCATTTCTGTATACCAATCACGAACAATCTGAGGAGGAAATGAAAAAAAAATACCATTTACAATAGAAACTAAAAGAATCCAATACCTAGGAATAAATTTAACTAAAGATGTAAAGGACTCATATACAGAAAACTACACAACACTGTTAAAGGAAATCAAAGAAGATTTAATAAATGGAAGAATTTTCCCTGTTCATGGATAAGAAGACTAAACATCATCAAGATGTCTATCCTACCCAAACTAATCTACAGATTTATTGCAATCCCAATAAAAATCGACACTGCATTTTTTAAGGAACTGGAAAATGGAACTACAAAATATATTTGGAGAGGTAAGAGGCCCCGAAATGCCAAAGACATATTGATAGAGAAAAATGAAGCTGGAGGTATCACATTACCTGACTTTAAAACATATTACAAAGCTACAGCGATCAAAACTGCATAGTATTGTCACAAGGATAGACCTACTGACCAATAGAACTGAATTGAGAGTTCTGATATAGATCCTCCCATATACAGTCATCTGATATTCGACAAGGCCACCAAGCCCACTCAGTTGGGAAAGAATAACCCTTTTAACAAATGGTGCTTGGAGAACTGGATATCCATATCCAAAAGATAGAGAGAAAAATACCATATCACACATTATATAAAAATCAACTGAAGATGGATCAAAGATCTAAATATAAGAGTCAAAACCCAAAGAACTTGGAAGATAATGTAGTGAAGCATCTACAGGATCTTGTAATAGGAAATGGTTTCATGAACTTCACACCCAAAGCATGAGCAGCAAGAGAAAAAAATAGGTAAATGGATCTCCTCAAAATTAAAAACTTCTGCACCTCAAAGGACATTATTAAGAAAATAAAAAGGCAGCCTACCCAATGGGAGAAAATATTTGGCAACCATATATCTGATAGGAACCTAATATCCTGCATATATAAAGAAATCCTGCACCTTGAAAATAAAAAGGCAAACAACCCATTTAAAAAATGGGTAAGTGACCTGAAAAGACACTTCTCCAAGGAAGAAATACAAATGTCTAAAAAGCACATGAAAAAATGCTTGACATCGCTAGCTATTAGGGAAATGCAAATCAAAACTACAATGAGATACCATCTTACACTCATCAGAATGGCAGCTATTAAAAAAACAGCAGACTATACGTGTTGGAGAGGATGTGGAAGAATAGGAACCCTCAGCCACTGCTGGTGGCATTGTGGAAAGGTCCAGACACTGTGGAGGACAGTTTGGCAGTTCCTCAGAAAACTAACAATAGATCTTTTGTATGATCCAGCAATTCCACTGCTGGGTATATACCCAGAAGAATTGAAAGCAAAGACACAAACAGATATATGCACACCAATGTTCATAGCGGCATTGTTCACAATTGCCAAAAGTTGGAATTAGCCCCGGTGCCCATCAACAGATGAATAAATAAGCAAAATGTGGTACATACATACAATGGAATATTACTCAGCTGTAAGAAGGAATAAAGTGCTAACACATGGAAAAACATGGATGAATTTTGAAGACCTTATGTTGAGTGAAGCAAGCCAGGCATTGAAGGATGTATAGTATATGACCTCACTGATTTGAATTTAGGAAAGTGAGCAGTCTCTGAGAACCATTGTCTGAAAGATAGGTTAACAAGGGAGACAAAGAGAAGAGTAAGTTGTGAGCCATCACCCATATGGACATCATCTATGGTAAAGGGATAGAGTATAGTTGCATATTGAAGGATAGGACAGGTGGTTAGTGATATTACTGGGTTTGGTGGCACAGGGTTGACAGGTGGGTAGTTTAGGAAGGGCAGGTTAGAGTACCCAGGGTATGTAACTATGAATCTTGTCATCCAATGAGGGAAGACAAGGGAGTGTCATGTGCCCCAGTGGGATGAGGAGGAAGGACCAGGATAGATCAAATGGCGTATTTAGTGTCATGGGAAATGTTTTTCATTACCTTACAGTAATGGATGCAGGACACGGTAAATATCATCAAAAATTATTAAACTGTAATGTCTAAATTGTTAACTATACTGTAAACCATTGACAAAGTTTATTAGCTATCTTTCACTATCTATATAACAGCTATAACAATGCTACCATGCACACATGCAAAAAAGGTTTTAATATGGGGTGAGAAAAGGAGTAGGAGTTTGGGTATATGAGAGTCTCTAGTATTCTGTTTGTGACATTGCTGTGACCTAAAACATCTTTGAAATTAATGAAAATTTGGGAGACACTGGGGAATGAGAGGGGGAAGGGGCCACGATACAGACATCTGATAATGCAGTGATAAAAGGAAAAAAATAATTTTTATAAAATTATAAATTTTTATAATATTTTTGGGGTTTTTTCCCATTTTTTGTATTTTTATAATTAATAATCCATTAATTATATTTTATTTTTAGTTTTTTTCTGAGTTTCCATATATTTTATCCCTGGCATTTAAGCTTAACATTATTATTTCATTTTCCTATTAATTGCATTTGGTTAGTATATGGGCTTCATCTTCAAGGAAGTTTTAGTTCACAGAAGAGTTACAATGGGGCTGCAGAGGACCATTGGTGGGGGGTGTCTGGGATGGGGGACTCATGGGAGGAAGTTCATCCAAATATACATGAAAAATATATAAAATTGTTCAAATGATCAAGGGATGGGGTGTGGTCACTGTGGGTAGACAATCACTCAATGAATGAGGGAATAATGAATTCCCAACCTGGAGAGCTCTGCCACATTTTCCAAGGGAGCAGCAACAGTCCCCCGAGTGCAGGGGCAGTGTCCGGCAAGAGTATGGTCCACTGATGGGTTCTTGTTATTGATAACTAGCCTATGAGTCTTTGCTCTTGTAATTGAAACTTAGCCTACTGTTATGGGGTGGTGTCTAAGGGTTGCCACCTGAGAGCCTCCTTGTTGCTCAAATGTGGCCTCTCTCTAAGCAAACTCAGTATATGAATGCATTACCTTTCCCCCAGCATGGGACATGACTCTCAGGGATGAGACTTCCTGGCAATGAGGGATTAATACCAACTGCCAACTGGCAATATGACTGGAAAAAATACCTTGAATAAAAGGGGGAAAAGGTAAACACAAATGAGTTTATGTGGCTAAGAGACTTCAAAGAGAGTCTGGAAGTCATCCCAGAGGTAATGTTTATGCACACCTCAGTGGGATCTCATAGATCACCAAAGTGGATATCACCCCACACAGAGGGGCTTCTGAGGGCTCTGGAGACACCCAGGTCCTATATATTTGGGAATAGCTCCAGAAATTAATGCCTTATCAGTGGGCTATACTTTGGAATCTGTGCTCCTGAAAGTGACAGAGTTGGACTCAAATAAGTCTTCCCTGCACATGGTCCATCAGTTCCTTCTATTCAAACCTGTAAGTGATGCTAGAGTTTGTAGATGTACTTCCAGAGACTGGAGCCCCTGGCCTGCCCATGTGCCAGCAGTGCCTGGAATCTTGGTGGAGCTGCAACTCCTGCTCTATAGCTCAGTGGACTCACCCAAGTCACCTGGTGAGGAGATGATGATGAACAACAGCCATCCCAGGGAATGGAGAGAGCCTGCAGCTGCAGGCAGGATAATCCTGTCTACCATATTCATGGGATATAAGCCCACTCTCACTTGAAGGTGGAGTCGACATCACCATCCCAGACTCCTCAGGACTGGGGGAAGAACTGTGGACTAGAGTGGACTTAATGGTATTCTGTTGTAGATATATTGTGATTCAAGCAATGGAAGAAATTATAACAGTGAGCTGGAGCCAGTGGCCACTAGACAATTTCAGGGCAGGGAAGGGAAAAGTAGCTGTAATACAGGGGCTTTTCCAGTACTTGGGAATTATCCTGAGTGACATTACAATGACAGATATAGGCCATTTTACATCAGCATATACCATGCAGAACTGTGTGGGAGAGAGTGTGGTCTACAATGTGAACTATGGTCCATGCTTAGTGGCAAAGCCCCAGGATGTGTATATACATTGCTGGTTATGTGCCACACTAATGAAAGATGTTTATGTGGGATGTTATGGGAGGTGTGGGAGGATGGGAACATGGGAATCCCTGTAATTTTTGTGTAACATTTATGTAATCTAAGCCTCTTTTAAAAATATATATATGTCAAAAATAACATTTTTACAAACAAATGCACATATATGCCTATATATTTATATATCATTTTACAAATATTGGTTTGTATTGTGAAAAATTTGATTTTTACCCACAAAACATAAAAAATTAAAAAAAAACTAAAAAATAAGTGCAAGATATTGGCACAATTATTGACATACTGTCCAATGGAACTGAAGTGAGAGTTCTGACATAGATCCTCACATACACAGTCAACTGATATTCAACAAGTTCACCAATCCCATTTAACTAAGAGAGAATGGCCTCTTCAACAAATGGTGCTTGGAGAACTGGATATCCATATCAAAATGAATGAGAGAGGAACACCCTCTCATACCTTACACAAAATATAACTCAAGATGAATCAAATATCTAAATATAAGAGCCAATCTTTGGGTTGTCCATGTGCCACCTGGGCCCTGATCCTCAACAGAGTTGCAACACCAACTCTCCAGTTCATTGGACTACCCCTGGACAACTAAAAAGGAGGTGATGATGGACAACCACCATACCAATAAATTGAGAGAGTCTACAACTACAAACAAGAGAATCCCATCCATTGGCCATATGGGACTGAAGTCCCCTCTCAATTATTGTCGGTGTGGGCATCACCATCCCAGAATCCTCCCGACTGGGGAGGGAACTATAGAATAGAGTGGACTTATTGGTATTCCACTTTAGAATTATTGTGCTTCTAGCAATGGAAAAATTTATATCTTTGATGTGGAGCAGTGGCCCTGGAGGATCTGAGGTCAGGGAGAGGGAAAACAGGGGTAATACAGGGGCATTTTCAGGAACTGGGAATTTTCCTGAATGGCATTGCAATGACAGATACAGACCATTACATATTTTGCATTAACTTATAAAATTGGATGGAAGAAAGTGTAATCTACAATGTAAGCTATAATCCAGGCTTAGTGGCAATGCTCCAAAGTGTGTTCATCAATTGAAAGGAATGTACCACAGTAACGAAGGATATTGTTAATGTGGGCTAATATGGGTGGTGTGGGAAGCAGGGCATATGGGAGTCCTGTATATTTTTTATGTAACATTTATCTAAACAAAGCATTTTTTTTAATTAAAAATTAAAAAATATATCTGAATATAAGAGCCAAGACCATAAAGATCTTGGAAGATGATGTAGAGAAGCTTCTATAGGATCTTGTAATAGGAAATGGTTTCATGAAGTTCACACCCAAAGCATGAACAGCAAAAGAAAAAAATAGATAAATGGGACCTTCTCAAAACTAAAAAGTTTTGCACCTTAAAGGAGGTGGTCAAAAAAGTGAAAAGGCAGCCTACTCAATGGGAGAAAATATTTGGTAACCATATATTTGATAAGGGCCTAACATCCTGCATATATAAATGAATCCTACACCTCTAAAATTAAAAGACAAACAACCCATTTAAAAAATGAGCAAGTGATTTGAATAGACACTTCTCCAAAGAAAAAATACAAATGGCTAAAAAGCACATGAAAAGATGCTCAACATTACTGGCTACTAGAGAAATGCAAATCAAAACTGAAGAGATATCATTTTTCACCCATTTGACTGGCAGCTATTAAAAAAACAAACAAACCAGAGAACTACAAGTGATGGAAAGGATGTGGAGGAATGGGAACACTCATCCACTGTTGGTGGGAATGGAGAATAGTGCAATCATTGTGGAGGACAGTATGGCAGTTCCTCAGAAAACTAACTGTAGAACTGCCATATGATCCAGGATTTCTAATGCTGGGTTTATACCCAGAAGAATTGATAGCAAGGACATGTACAGATATATGCACACCAATGTTCATAGAGATATTATTCACTAGTGCCAAAAGTTGGAATCAACCCAAATGCCCTGAAACAGATGAATGGATAAACAAATTGTGGTATGTAAATATAATGGAATATTACTCAGCTGCAAGAAAGAATACAGTATTAACACACAGGATACCATGAATGAATCTTAAGTTCCTTATGTTGAGTGGAGCAAGTCAGTCATGGAAGGACAAATATAACGTGACCTCACTGATATAAATTAAGCAACTCCAGCAGATTCACAAGCTAGATTCTGGAAGATAGATTTACAGGAAATAGAAAGGGAGAGGAAGGCTGTGAGCCAATGCCCATATGGGCAAAATCTATGATAAGGTCAAAGTATGTAGTTATTCAGTGGAGGGACATGACAGTGGTGCAATGATACTGTAGGGTTAGGGAATTCAGGAATGTCAGGGGGTTAGGATGTGGAAAGGTGTTGGATTGTCCATGGAAATTGGGGAAAGGTTTTTTTTTATTTTCTTATTTTTTATTTTTTTGAATTTTATTTCTTATTTTTAAAAATATCATTATTATTTCATTTTCTTAATATTTGGCCATTTTATTTACTTCATTTTTGAAGAAGTTTTGGACCATTGAAGGGTTACAACTATGGCAGTGGAGGACCATGTGTGTGGGCTGTCAGTAAGGGGGGGATACATGGGAAGAGGTTCACCTTGGCATATATATAAGGCACATAAATATGTTAAAATGTTCAAGGGGCATTGTCACAGTGGGTGGAGACTCACACAATAACTGAACAAATATTGAATTCCTATCCTGGGGAGCTCTGCCCCATTCTTTAATGAGACAGCAAGAATCCCCCAAGTCTGGAGGGATTGGCTAGTGGTGGAGGATAGGCCACTGATGGACTCTTGATATTTATGACTGTGCTTATGAACCTGTACTCTTGAAATTTAAACAACATAGTATTATAGGGTGTCTAAGCATTATCTCCTGATATCCTCCTTGTTGCTCAAATGAGGCCTTTCTTTAAACCAAACTCAGCATATAAATGCAGTAACTTCCTCCCAGAATGGGACATGACTTCCAGAAATGAGCCTCACTGGTACTGAGGGATTACTACCAAGCACCAAATAGCAATGGAACTGGAAAAATACCTTGACCAAAAGGGGGAAAATGTAAAGACAAATGAGTTTATATAGCTAAGTGACTTCAAAATGAGTAGGTAGGGCATTCCAGAGGTTACACTTATGCACATCTCAGCAGGGTTTCATTGACTGCCAAATTAGACATTACCCCAAATAGCAGAGTTCCTGAGGGCTCTGGAGAGACCCTGGCACTATGGTCAGGGCAGATAGCTCATGACTTTGTTGCCTTGCCAGTGAGCCCTACTTTGGTGTTTGTGCTTCCCAGTGTGACATAGTTGGACTCAGTTGTGATTTCCCTATGTATGGCTCTTTGACCCCTTCTATTTGAACCTGCAATTGGTGCAGGAGTTGGTAATTGTATGTCCAGAAAACTTGAATCTTTAGGCTGTCCATGTGCCAGCTGACCTGATCCTCAATGGAGTTGCAACACCCAATCTCCAGTTCATTGGAGTCAACCAGGACAACGAAAAAGGAGGTGATGATGGACAACCACCATACCAAGGAACTGAGAGAGTCTACAACTGCAAGCAAGGAAGTCTCATCCATCAACCATCTGCTACTGAAGTCCCCTCTCAATTAGAGGTGGAGTGGGCATCACCATCCCAGAATCCTCAAGATTGGGGCATGAATTATGGACTAGAGTGGACTTACTGGTATTCTACTATTGTGATTCTAGCAATGTAAGAACTTATATCTTTGATGTGGAGGCAGTGGCTGCTAGAGATTCTGAGGTCAGGGAGAGGGAAAACAGGTGTAACACAAGGGCATTTTCAGGACTTGGGAATTGTCCTGAATGACATTGCAATGACAGATATAAGCTATTATATATCTTGCCATAACCTACAGAATTGTGATGCATCTTGAAAAAGACCTTGACCAAATGGGGAAAATATTAAATACAAAAGAGTTTGTGTGGCTAAAAGTTTTCAAATGAGTCAGGAGGCCATTCCAGAGGTTATGGTTATACACATCTCAGCAGGATCTCATTGCCTGCCAAAGTATGCAGTGCCTCAAGCAGTGGGGCTCTCAATGATTCTACAGAATCTATACAGTATAAGAAGGACAGAAAATCTCCAAAATTCACCACCCTATCAGTGGACCTTACTTCGGAATTGATGCTCCCCAATATAACAAGTTAAAGTCATTTATGATTTGCCTAAAAATGTCTCCCCTGCCCCTTTTATTTGAACCTATAATAGGCACTATACTTGTTAAATATATGTCCTGGAGACTTAAATCTTCATTCTGTTCATATGCCACTTGAGTGTTAAATCTCAGCAGAGTTGCAACCCTTCCTCTCCAGGTCAATGGACTTACTCTGGACAACTGAAAAAAGGATGATGATGGACAATGCCCATCTCAAAAAACAGAGAGTATCTACTACTGCATTCATGACAGTTCCATCCATCTGCCCCATAGGTTCTAAGCCCCTCTCAATTAGAAAGAGAGTGTGTATCACCATCCCCAAATCCTCAAGATTAGGGAATGAGCAATGGACTAAAGTAGACTTATTATTCTATTATTATTCCTTTATAGACAGTACTATTCTAGCAATGCTAGAACATGTAACATTGATATAAAGGGAGTGGACCCCAGAGTTTCTGAGGGGAGGGAAATAGAAGAATAGGTGTATATTGTGGGCATTTTTGGACTTCGGAATTTTCCTGTATGACACTGCAATGACAGATACAGGGCACTATACATTTTGTCAAAACTTATAAAATTGTGTGGGACAAAGTGTAAACTATAATGTAAACTATATTCTATGATTGGTAGTAATGCTTCAATATGTTAGCTGTAACAAATGTACCACATTAATAAAAATGTTAATGTGGAAAAGTGCTAGAGGTGGAAGGGATGGAGTATATGGTAATCCCTTATATTTTTGAAGCAACATTTATGTAATCTCAAGTTTCTTATTAATATATATATTAACAAGGATTATTTGAGATGGAATATTACAGATTATAATTATTTTCTAAATTATACTTCTTTGTGCTAAAATATTAATGATTGCTCTTTTTATATCTTTTAAGTAATGCTATAGGGAATTTTTTATATTCTGAAATTATAAATGGTCTTCCAAAAGATATTCATTATTTTTTTCTTATATTTATGAACTATACACACATATACAAATATGCCTATAATATTCTTTTAGTATTAAAATGTTAAAAATAATTCAGATATTCCCAAGAACTCTGGCAAAGACCAAAGGTGTAATTGATTAGATTTTTTTTTAACAATGAATCCACTCATTTTCTATAATAAGCCTGCAGGAGTGATCAAAATTCCATTCTTTGTAGAACTGAAAGAAATTCTTCCAAGCTTTCAATTAGATTGTTCAGTCCTCAAGGGAACAAATGAAAATTATAATGAGATAATATTACTTACATATTAGAATGGTTAACAAAGAAATAGAGTGATGAAGGAAGGAAGGAAAGAAGGGAGGGATGGAGGAAGGAGGGAGGGAGGGAGGAAGGAAGGGAGGGAGGGAGGGAGGGAGGGAAGAAGGAAGGAAGGAAGGAGAAAAAGAGAGAAAGAAAGAAAAAGAAAGCAAGAAAGCAAGGAAGGAAGGAAGGAAGGAAGGAAGGAAGAAAGAAAGAAAGAAAGAAAGAAAGAAAGAAAGAAAGAAAGAAAGAAAGAAAGAAAGAAGAAAGAAAGAAAGAAAGAAAGAAAGAAAGAAAAGAAAAAAGAAAAGAAAAAGAAACATAACAGCAAATCATACTGAATATATGGACCAAATTTAAATGTCACACATCACTGGTGGGGCAGGAAAATGGTACAGCCACAATGGAAAACATTTTTGTACAAAGTGAAACATATACTTACTACAGAAACAAAAATCTTCATAATTGTTTACATAAGAGGAATGAAAACTTATTTTCACACAATAGTCCAAATGTGAATATTTACAGTAGATTTATTCAAAATCATCACATTTTATAATAATCCAAATCACTTAGCATTAGTGAAGAGATAGACCCACTGTGGTAATTCTAGACCCTTCCTCTATCAGCATCTATCACTCAATGACTAAATTGTCCTTCTTCTACAACCTCACAAATATTCAGTAATGTCAGAATTTTAAACTTTTCTGCCAGTTTGATGATATTCAATTATTTTAATTTTGTTTGTTACTGATTACTATTGATAGTTACAAACTTTTTCAATTCTTGATGGTTATTTGAGTTTCAGTTTTGATTAGATTGCTTCAGTTAAGGGCCTTTGATATGTGTGACCCAGGATGGGTCTTAATTCTTTAACTGAAGTCCTATATAAATGGAGGAGAGGGCAGAGAAAGACAGATGCCATTTTACCTTGCCATGTGAAAGAGGACTGCAGAATCACCTGCAGCTGCAGAAAGTAGAAACCCTGAGGAACTGAGAGACAGAGTTTGGAGGCTGGATTGAGTAGAGCAACTTGAAGCTGAAGAGACAAGACCCAAAGGAGAGGGGAGAGATGAGCCATGTGCCTGATTATCCACAGGTGATCTTGGGGAGAAGTGAACCTGGAGGGGAAAGCAGAGAGTGGTTGCCATTTTACCTTTACATATGGAAGGATTCCAGGCTTTCCAGCAGCCAACCTTTAGTGAGAAAACATCCCTTGTGATGCTTATATTTGGACATTTTTGCAGCCTCAAAACTGTAAGGTTTTAACCTAATAAATCACTATTGTAAAAGCCAACCCATTTCTAGTGTTTTGCATTGGCAGCCTGTGGCAAATTGAAACACCAAGGCTATAAAATTCCCAGAAGAAAATTTGATGTATTTTCAGAACCAAATGTTAGGCAATGGTTTCTCAGACTTTACACCTAAATCACAAGCAAGAAAAGAAAAAAACACATTGATAAATGGGAACTCATCAAATTTATATACTTTCATATCAAAGGACTTTATCATTAAAGTGAAATAACCTACTCAATGGGAGAAACATTTGGAAACCACATATCCAATAAAAGTTTAATATCCAGGATATATAAATGAATCCTGCAACTCAACAATCAAATGACAATAACACACAAAAAACTAGGTAAAGGACCTGAATAGACATTCCTATAAAGAGGATATACAAATGGCTAAAAGGCATATTAAATGATGTTCAACATCATTAGCTATTAGGGAAGTGCATATCCAAATCACCATAAGATGCCATTTCAAACCCACTAGAATGGCTAATATTAAACAGAAAGCTTCAAGTGTTGTAGAGGATATGGAGAAATAGAAAGTTATTTGCTGTTGGGGATTGGAAAATGGAGCAGCTCCTATGGAAGACCTTTTCACAATTCCCCAGAAAGCTAAGTATAGAATTCCCATATGGCCTGGCAATCCCACTGCTAGTTTTATACCAAAAGAACTAAAAACCGAGACTCAAACGGATATTTTCACACCAATGTTCATAGCAGCATTATTCACAATTGGCAAAAGATGGAAGCATACCAAGTGTCCATCAATCAATTAATAGATTAAAAAGTGTGGTATATACATACAATGGAATATTATTAAGCATTAAAAAAGAATGAAATTCTGATTTGTGCAACATGTACAAATCTTGAGGACATTATGTTGAGTAAAATAAGTCAGATACCAAAAGACAAATATATGATCGCACTGATATGAAATGAGTAGAATAAGCTAATTCATAGAGTTTGGTGGAGAATGTAGGTTACTAGGGGATGAGTTGGGCTAGGGAATGGGGGTTTCATGCTTAAAATACACAGAATTTCTATTTGGCTTATTTGTAATGTTTTGCAACTGGATGGTGATTATGGTGACATAACATTGTGAACATAATGAACAACACTGAATTATATATGAGAATGTTATTGAAAGAAGAAATTTTAGGTTTTATGTTACTAGACTAAAAATTAAAAGATAATACATAGGACTGTACCAAAACATGAACCCTATTGTAAATGATGGACTATAGTTAATAGAACAATGATAAAATATTATTCCATGAACTATTAAAAAAATTACCTAATTAGTGCACGGTGTTAATAAATGGGTGGCACATTGGAAAAATACACCCTATTGTAATCTAGGGACTATAGTTATTAGTACAATTAAGATATTTGTTTATTAATTATAACAAATGATCCACAGTAATCAATGTGTTATTAATTGGGGATATACAGGAAGTCTGTGTTTTCTGCATGATTTTTCTGTAAACCTACAACATCTTTAATCAAAAAGAAACAAAAACAACCAAACAAAACATCCAAGCAGAAAAGAAGAAGCTCATGGTATTTCCCAAACCAACAAATCACTGCTGTATAGTCTAAACATCATTCTGTGAATATATGGTTGATGTTTTCTTCAAATATGGTTTCTTTAAAAATATATATATATCTGAAACATAGTCATCAGTGATATGGCAAAGATCACCAGTATATTACACTTGGTTTGTTTTGAATACATCATAAAGTACTTCTCCCACAGGAAGTTATACTCTTGTAATAAGAGTATATCATGTCTTGATATTTCCTTGATAACCTACAGAAGATCTCTAAATGATGTTGGCCTTTGATATGAGTAAATTTACTCCTGAGTAAATGAGCTATGAAGAGGGTGAAAACACTCTGAGGGGGAAGTTGAGGCAGTTTAGAACAGGGACCCTTGAGAGAAAAGGATGCCATAGGAAAGCACTAGGGCAAAACGAACAAAATAGTTCTGTGTAAAACTCTTGCTCACAGGTTCCCAACTTTGCCTGCACTTGACAGCAGAAAGTCCTGCCAACAAAGGAGTCAATGCCCAAGGCCAAATACCCAAAGACAATAGATAATAAGAAGCTCCATTTGAACACACTCCTCTGACCACACTCAGGGCAGCAGACACTCAGAACCAATGAAAATGTTGTAACTCACAAGTCTTCACTTACATGGAGGAAGGAAGGGGTAAGGCCAGCACTTAAAAAAGTCCCAGCCCCAGCCCTATAATGTGTCCCTTCCTTGAGCACACCCACACCCATGTCTCGGCTGTGTCCTTTCTCTTTTTATTGATTTACAATAAACTCTTTTCTTGCTAGCTTAAAATATGGTACATCCTTAAATTCTTTTCTACAACCTGGACAGGAACCTGGAAGCCCAACACCAGGCAACACATGGACTGTGTAAAGTGGCAAAAGGAGAAATCATGTGACTGCCATTCCTGGGAGGAGGTAGGTGGTGGCCAAAGGGATCAATGCTAAACTATTGAGCATAGAAGAAATTTCAAGCAATGAAAATAGAATATATATGTAATTAGAACAATGATATTTAATTACATTACATTTACAGAAGATGTAAAGAAACAGTCTTTGGACAAGTTCAACATTGTCCTGATTACATTGAAATAAGCAGTTAAGACTGGCGAGTCTAGGATTTATTTAAGAGAATACATATTCTCTAATAGGGCGAATCTCCGCAAGGAAGCTCACCAACCTAGACAGATAATTCTCATTCACTTTTTAGATGGGAAGACATAAGTTAAGAAACATCTTCCTAACTACAGGCTTCTTCTCCAGGGCAAAATCCAAGAAGAAATTCGAAACTTAGGTATACTCAAAGCAGGAGATAATTTAAGGAATGACTGTCCTGTTTCTCAGAGTTAGAGTGCTGGAGATAAGAGCCCTAGGGGTTTCCCTTATTGCCAGGTTTGTGGAAGGTCATGCCCAGGTGGTTTAAATCAAAGATGAATATCCCTGATGACATATTTTAGAATGAAGTGATGGATTTTTGAAGCTTTGAGCTGTTCCTTTTAGATCTGTGCTCAAAACTTGAAGGAGTAGACTGCAATTGAAACCAAATGAGGAATAGAATTTCCAGATTGTGAAACCATCTAGAGGAGTTCAGAGGAACTACTTCTCTGTGGTCTTCATAGAAATAGGTTCCATGTTCCCCAAACCACAGCCTGGAGCTATGTGAAGGGACTACTTCAGTTTGATATTTAACAGGGTGGCAAAGTAGACTTTTGAGGCCCAGTAGTCAACACTAAATATTCAGAATCCTTTCTTGTGACTTCTAGGAGAGAAGAATTTGGTTTTGCAACAACAACAACAACAAAAATTGATGAAGGAGACAACCTTTCTAGAAAATTAAGAGTTTAGCAAATCTTTCCAGAAAAAAATGGCACTGACAGGATATCTCTGACTTCAAAACTCAAATTATCTTTGTTAAACAATTTTTGAAATCTTCACACACTGAATAGAGTTTTTCCAATTGCAAGTTGGTTTTCAATTTCTTTTAAAAATTTGCAATAATGAGTTTATCAACATTCTTATGTTAATTTTGGAAACATATGGGTCTATTTTTAGTCATTTAGCATAAACTGGGGATACAAATTTTTATTTCCCTCATGCAAAAAGAGTGATACTGTATTAGGGCTCTCTAGGGAAACAGAATAAACAGGAGATAACTGTAAATAGTATGAGATTTTATAAAACTCTTTCACATGAATGTGGGGATGCACAAGTCCAGATTAGACAGGCAAGCTGCAAACCAGGGGCTCGGATGAAATTCCAGTGAATGTCTTTGAGTTTCTGGGAGATGTTGGCTGTCCAAAAATGAGCTGGGAAATTTTCTCTAAATGCTGAAATCACTTCCTGTTTTAAGGTATTCAACTGATTGGATAAAATATCACTTATTGTTGACAGCAATTTCCCTAGTCGATTGTAGATGTAATCTGTCATCTATGCAGTAAACACTGATGACTGAAGCCCATAAACATCCTTGTATTACAATTAGCCCAATACTTGCTTCACCAAACAACTAGGCACAAATACCTGGCTGAGTTGACACATTAGCCTAATCATCAAAGTCCACCCCTTATCAACTTGGCAACCATGTACTTTTTCTTAAACCATACTTACTTTCTATGTAAAACAATAACAGACATGCGTATATATATATATATTTGAAATATATATTTCAACCTAAAATTGTTCAACTCTCTTGTATACAACTGGAAATAAATTAATTCCCTACAAAACAGGGTGCAAGTCCTTGGGTAATATTCACTCTTAAACTTGACATTCTTATATATTATGAAGGAAAATAATACAACTTGTCATATGAAAAGGGAAAAAGTTAGGGGAAAAAACAAAGATATTCCTTTTATGTACATATACAATCAAGCTCATAACAAAACAAGGAAGAAACATTCATGACTATTACAGTTCTTATTTTTGTAACTGGCCATATGGCCAAAGTTAATGTTTATCACTACATTCTTCCACTACCCATTCCATTTTCCAATTACCATCTCCAAAGAATTCAGATTGCTGGTGGGGTGAGTCAACTTCTCATTACTGAAGATTCTGGGCCATTGTTAGCCCTGCTTGGATTGGGTTGTTGCAATTTTCCATTGACTTTAATCACAGGGAATGGCAGTTTTAAGAGATGCCTTAGAGGATCTCCTGTATTCGAGACAAACACTTCTTTACCTGCATTATGTAGATATAGACCGATTTCCCCTTGATAGTCAGGATCAATCATGCCAGCCTGTACAGTAATTCCCTTTTTTACCTGTTGATTCAGAGGTAAGAGGAGTCACTGGAAGTCTTAACTTCCAGTTCAATGAAATCAGTGGTTGGGGAAAGAGACTGAGCATTAACAACAGATGGCAGCACTCCTCCTTTTGGAACTAATACCTGTAGAGACAGAAAGCAAAAAATTATCTAGTGGATCACTAGGGTCTATTGATTGCTGTCACTCCCATTTCACTGCTTTATTCCTGGACCCATGAATCCTGGTTATGGGAAAAACAGCACCATAAAGTGGATGTTGATTTAGAGTATTCAAAGTCTCCTGGAGAACATAACCCCAGGCCTGCAAGGTATTGCCACCTAGTTGGTGCCCTAATTGAGTCTTTAAAAGACCATTCCACTGTTCTATCAATCCAGCTGCTTCAGGATGATGGAAAACATGGTAAGATTGTAAATTCCATGGGCATGTGCCCATTTCTGCACATTATTTGCTGCGAAATGAGTTCCTTGACTGGAATCAATGCTGTGTGGAATGCCATGGTTGTAGATAAAATATTCAGTAAGTCCACACATAATAGTTTTGGAAGAAGCATTGGATGCAGGAAATGCAAAGCCATAGCTGGAGAATGGGATTATTTAGTTAAAACAAATTGTTGCACCTTCCATGGTGGAAGTGGTCCAATGTAATCAACCTGACATCAGGCAACAGGCTGATCACCTCAGGGAATTGTGCCATATTGGGGGCTGAGTGTGGGTCTCTGCTGCTGACAGATTGGACATTCAGGAGGGAGAGGAAGTCCATGTTGCTGAGCCAATGCATACCTACCTCCAACCCTACCTCCAAGGCCACTTTGTTCATGAGGCTATTGGGCAATGACAAGAGTAGTTGGGGAAAGAGACTGAGCATTAACAACAGAGCAGGTCATCTTGTCCACTTGATTATTATAAATGCCTTGCAAACTACTGACCTCAGGGTATTCTTTTGCATTTTCATCTGGTAAGGCAGGATTAATCTCTTCAGTCAGAGCCTCAGATTCCTGAGGACAAGGTGGAGGTTGGGCAGTGTATGCTGGCCTTTGGTTGGTACTTGTCTCAGGCTGGGAGGAAGTCCAGATTCCCTGTGGGCTGGTGAAAGGCTCAGGAGTGCAGGTTTTAGCTTGGCTGGTACTTTCCTTGGAGATGGCAGGAGGTCCATACTCCCTGGGGCAGACCAGATGATGGGTAGTGCAGGCTTTAGTTTTTCTGGTACCCATCTCAGGGCTGGAATGATTTCCAGACTCCCTGGGGCAGCCTGGAAGATGTGTGATACAAGGTTGACAAAGTGTGGTTTCCACAGGGCAGGCCATTATGGTTTATCTGGTAAAGTCTCAGAAGAATTTAGGGTTTCAATGTCCCCACCAATATTATCATCATCCAATATGGCTCCATCCCAATCCTCAGGGTTTGACTCCTTTCCAATCAATTCCTTGGCTTTAACCACAGACACTCATGGAGGTTGCGATTTTAATTTCTTTTGTAACTCTTCTACAATGAGAGTCTGAGTCTGGTTTTCAGATTTCTTAATCTTGTGGCTGCAGCAAACAAGATTTTCTTTCAGAGCACACAAAGAAACTTTCACATCATTCATGTGGCATTTAAGTTGCAAATTTGAAGCCTTTACCTCAAGTCTTTCTTGTGTAACTGTATCCAGGGTATCTAGGAGGAGCCAGACAACATTTCTGTAACTTTTGACTCCACAAACCTCAGTTAAGGTATTGAAAACATTCTTACCCAGATCCTTGCTTCTTATAATTGTGGAAGTAGGGGAGTGTAGAGCTAATATTTTGTATATCTCCATTGCCAACACACACCATGTATATTAGTGGCCTCTGCATTGTTGTAAAGGGAGTCATTAGTACCCTTGAATCCAATTAGAGCAGAGAGCCAATTGCAAATCTTCCAGAACCACTTTAGACATCCCTTGTTTAAGATTCTGTTCCTCAAGAACCACTCCAGGTACCAAGCTGTAATAGTCAGCATTCTATATGGAAACAGAAACAACAAGAGATATCTGTAAATATTAAGAGATTTTAATAACTTCTTTCATGTGTCCATGGGGATTTACAAGTCCAGATTCTGCAGGCAGGCTGAAAACCAGGGGCTGTGATGAAAGTCCAATGAAGGCCCTGATGAGTTTTTGAGACCAAAGACTAGCTGGAAAATTCTCTCTGAATACTGAAATCACTTCCCCTTTTAAGGCATTCAGTTGATTGGACAAATTGTCACTATTTGCTGACAGCCATCTCCCTGTTTGATCATAGATGTAATGAGACATCTATGCATTAAACTCACTGATGACTAAAGTTCATAAATGTCCCTATATTACAATTAGCCCAGTGCTTGCTTGACCAAACAACTGGGCACAATTACCTATCCAAGTTGACACATTAGTCTAACCATCACAGATGCCAAACACTTAGAGAAAAATATTTATATTTATGACAGCAAAATCACAAACAAAAGAAAATCAGAAAAAATGGAAATCTTCAAAATTACAAAATTTTGCATGACAAGGGACATTACCAAGAAACTGAAAATTAAGTCAAGTATTGAATATTAACAAATAACTATAGTCACTGAATGATTATATTGAAGATTTCTTACTTTTAGTATAATTTAGAATGACACACTCAGTATAATCATGGCCTTGATATATGTTAACTTTTAAAAGTAGCTAGAGACAAATATCTTAAATTTAAAATTCTTTGATTCTAATGAGGCAGACTAGATTACAAAATAAAAAGATGAATCTGGGACCCGGTATACAAACAGAGCCATGAAACATGTGGGCATGGAGACCCTACAAGATGGCTGCTGAAAGAACACCATGAGAATCCCCATTCAGAACAGAATTTCATGTGGCATCAAGGAACAGCCCTGGATCTTTTCAAGGGGCCTTATCATTGAGCTTTCCTGGGGGATTAATGGATGGGGTAACCAATCAAAACAGCAAACAACTGTGATTCGTCCCCCAACACTAGCAAAAGGGCAGAATAATTAATGGTTTAAAAAGCAAGCACAGAGGTGAAATTGCTGGTTATGCCCTTTCTCTCCCTGCCTGGATCAGGATATAAGTAGACCCGGGGACTTATAATCTGTAATGGGGACTTGAAATCTGTAATGGGGATTTATAATCTGTAAATCAGCCCTTTTTTGTCTTTTTTAACCCTTTTTTGCCCTTTTTCTCTTTCTCTGCCTGGATCAGCCTGCAAGTATACCTGAGACCCATAATCTGTTATTTTCTTTCTCTTCTCCCATTTTCTTAATAAACTACTGGCCTAACTAAACTGACATGTACATAAAATTCTTTTTTGTAACGTAGCTAAAAACCTAGAGAAAATCCAACAAAATATTTTGGTTAGCCAGCAAGGAGAAACAGCTGTTGGTGAGTCTAAACTATGAATTACAGGCTATATAATGCTCTGCCTTCATTACCCATTTTAGACAGTTTCACATACAAGTCCCCACAGGACATAAGTCCAGGCTGAATGAGTGGGCTGGGGCATGGGACCTCTCAAACTCAACCCAGCCTTGAGGGCAGTGGTGCAGGGGTGGGGTGCAAAGCAGGGCCTTGCCTATACTTAGGCCCTGGGCCAAGCTCTGGGCACAGCAGAGTCACCATTTCCAGCCTGGAATGGGCATCTCCACTCTAAAGCCCCAGCCTAGTTAGCAGCCAAATGCATTGCCCCCAGGCCTAGTTGCCACAGCTTTCTCCTGCCCACACACCTCTGCAGCAGCAGCCATGGCTAAAGGCTAGGGGCTTGCATGTCTCCACATATCTGATCCTTGCCAGCCCACCCACCTACTGACCAAACATTTCTATCAGGTTTGGGATGGGGTGAGAAGGCAGTGGTGGGCAGGGATGAGGTAGGTACCATGGGGCTGCCCAAGTTCCCTTTCCCAGGGCAGTCACAGGTCAGGAACTGTATCCATAATTCACCTCAACTCCACATTTAATCTTTCCAGTTGCTACTACTGAATTTCTCATTTCAGGTTTGTAAAATGTTTGGAATGTCTTAGAAACTGTAAATGCATTTGCTAGGGAAGTTTTGCTCACACCCTCAGGTTGCTTCATGGTCCCAAAGACTGTTAGTTGTAACAACTGATCTCTAATCTCTTATTGTTCTTTCATCTCTATTTTAATGGGGAAATTCCCAGGCAGTAGAGGCATAAAGTAAGACTACTTCTTATGACCTCTGTAAGGATAGGTTGAGGAAGGCAAGATGGCATTGGTTTAAGTGGACACTCACCAACTCTCTTGCAAAAGACAGTTGACTGGAGACAGGATCCTGCCCAAGTGAGCAGCTCATGGAGCCCACAGAGGGGGAGACTTTGGGGCATCGATCTGGAGGGAGCTGGACAGGAAGATAGATTGCTCAACATAAAACTATGAGTTTTTAGCCCCATTCCTGGAAAACATGGATGGCTAAGCCCCACCCTCAGGGCAGGGAGCCAGGGTAAGCCCCAACTTCCCCTAGCCACCCAGCAAGCAGGAGCATTCTCCAAGAGTGGGAGGATTCTGGCAAAGGGTGGAGAGGGGTTTCCTTTCTGTGGGTTTGGTTGCCTGGACTCCCTTATAGCTTTGGGGAGCACACCAGCTGGCTCAAAGTGGCACTAAGCTGAGGGGAGAAGCAAATCTGCTGAGGAAGCCTGATTTACCTAACTGCCCTGGGATACAGAGGCTTGGCTTGAGAGAGGGCAGAATCAGCCAATTTAATTGTTCCATGCTGAGGGCTATCAGAATTTCAACTTCCCTAAGGGAGTCAGGCAGTGGGAAGCACTTAATAAGTTTTCAAGAGCCTATTTAGGGTCCCCTGGGAGGAGGGGGTGGCCTAGAAGAGGATTGAAAATCATTTTGGTGTGGTGTACTCAGTCATCAGGTTCTCATTTGAGTTTCAAAAGGCAACTCAACCTGACCAGGAGAGGGGAGGGGGATCTGCTAATACAGCCTGCTGAATCCTGCTGCCCTAGGACAGTAAAACCTGCCTGGGGGAAAGTGACTGCATAGCTTACTGAAGAGCTAACTGACACAATTAGAAAGGTAGCCCAGTGGAGGAAGTTCTGCCTTGAGAATATGAGGTCCCTAGTACAATTCCTGGCTCTCATAAGATTAGTGATCCACTGGGATATCTAACATCCAACTGATACCATAGGACAGAAAAACATAGACATTATTTTTATACTAGCTTCTTCTGTGTCGCTTACTTTTCAAAAAAAAAAAAAAAAGATTGCTTAAAAAATTTTTTAATTAGTTTACTCACTAAAACCCGCCTCAAAACCTGCAGAGAGAAGCCTGCAGGGTAATTGACTGATGAACACAGGCAGCCTGAGAGGTTCCATAAGGGCCCAAGAAGGAACACAGTTCTTCCTTAGCTTTGTTTGACTGTTTGCTTGTATATTTGTTTGTGTTTTTGTTTTGTTTTCTTTCTTGTTTTTCTTTCCTCTTTCTTACTCCCCATTTTTTAAAAAATTAGGTGCTGCTAGCTTGTTTCTTCTTTGCTCTGCTTCTTCTTCCTTGATTTCCCATTTTCAGTGTATGCTGATTTTGTCTACCAACACTATCTCTTTCCCTTCTTTCATCTTTCTATCTTCTGCTTTCTTTTGTGGTTCTTACTTTCCACCTTTTTTTATTAGTCCTCAACTATACTGATTTTGATTTCTGTCTTAACTATTATGTTTTCTTTTTGTGTTTATTAACTTTTTTCTTTCTGTCCTTTCTTTTCTCTTTCTCTCTCTCCTCATTATTCTGGCCTTTAAATCATTCTATATGTTTTTTCCCTATTCAGTTTCCCATTTCACTGTAGGTACTCCACTTTTTTAATCCTATTACTCTACACTGCCAACATGAGTTAAATACTCATTTTATTAGGTCTTATTCGGCCCCTCTTCTAACTTTTATGATTATTACTATTATCCATTTTCTTTTCTTACCTCTTTCAATTTCTTTGGCCCTAATCTTTTTCCTTCCAGGGAACATAGTAAACAGCAAGGAAATAGAACAAGAAGAACAAAGTGTCAAAGAGAAAACTTAACACACACACACAAACCACACCTAAACAAAACCCTGGAGCAGAGATAGAAGCTAATCAACTGAATATACCCATCAAGAAAAATGATGATAAGAGGGCAACAAAAAATTACAAACTATACTAAGAAACAGGAAGACATGGACCAGTCCAATGAACAAAATTAAAAACCAGAAAGAGATGCAAAACATCAAACAATGAATAAGAGCTGTCCACACAAATATCATGGACCAACTTAATGAAGTGAAGGAAGAGATTACAGATATTAAGAAGACCCTGGAAGAACATACTGAAGAAATTGTAAACATACATGAAAAGATTACGGATATGATGGTGATGAATGGCACAATCCAAGAAATCAAAAAGCACTGAAATCACATAACAGCAGATTTGAACAGGCAGAAGAAAGAATTAGTAATGTGGAAGACAGTACAACTTAAATCAAACAGATAGTAGAACAGATAGATAAAGAGGTAGAAAAAATCCAGCATGGACTTAGGGATTTAAACAACAACACAAAATGTACAAAGATATGCATTATAGGCAGCCCAGAGGGACAAGAGAAGGGAAAGGGAACAGAAGGAGTATTGAAGGAAATAATGGCTGAAAACTTCCAAACCCTATTGAGGGAGATGGATGTACATGTCTAGGAAGCACAGTGCACCCCAAACAGTATAAATCTTAGCAGGCCAAATCCAATACATATACTTCTCAAAATATCCAATGCCCAAGACAAAGAGAAAACACTCAAGGCAGCAAGAGAAAAGAGAACCATCACATACAAGGGAAGCTCAATAAGATTAAGTGATAGATGGGCAAGAAGACAGTGGTATGATATCATCAAGATTGGAAAGAAAAAAATTTCCAGCCATGAATTCTCTATCCAGCAAAGCTGTCACTCAAAAAGGAAGGAGAGCTACAAATATTCACAGATAAACAGAAATTAAGAGAGTATGCCAGTAAAAAACCTGCCCTTCAAGAAATACTTAAGGAAGTTCTACTGGTTGAAAGGAAAAAACAGGAAAGAGAGACTTGGAGGAGAGTATAAGAACAACTAAAAAGACAAAAAGAGAAATAAAAACACCATATGACATATATAAACCCAAAGAAAATATGGCTGATGTAAGAAATTCCTTTAGAGTAATAACACTGAATGTTAATGGATTAAACTCACCAGTCAAAAGACACAGATTGGCAGAAAGGATAAGGAAATATGACCCATCTATATATTGTCTACAAGAAATCCACCTTAGAATCCACCAGGGATTCAAGGAGGCTGAAAGTGAATGGCTGGAAAACAATTTTACAAGCAAACAATAATCCAAAAAGGGCAGGAGTAGCTATACAAATATCAGACAAAAGAGACATTAAATGCAAAACTATTGTAAGAGACAAAGATGGACCCTATATATTAGTAAAAGGGGTAATCTTTCAAGAAGATAGAACAATCATAAACATTTATGCACCTGATCAGGGCACTTCAAAATACATGAGGCAAACACTGGAAAGATGAAGTGAAGACATAAATGTCTCTACAAGTATAGTGGGGGATTTTAATACACCATTATCACCATTACACAGAACATCTCAACAGAGAATCAATAAGGAAACAAAGACTCTGAATAATTCATTAAAGAATCTGGACCTAATAGATATATACAGAATGCTACACCCAAATATAATGGGATACACATTCTTCTCGAATGCACATGGATCATATTCCAATATAGACCACATGCTAGGCCACAGAACAAGTCTCAATGAATTCAGAACAATTGAGATTACACAAAGTAATTTTTCTGACCACAATGGAATGGAATTGGAAGTCACTAAGGGACAGACAAGCAGACTACGCAGAAAAATATGGATGTTAAAGAAAACATTCTTAGACAAACAGTGGGTCAAGGAGGAAATCTCAAAAGAAATCAGTAACTATGTTGAAACAAATGCTATGACAACACAAGATATCAAAGCAATGGGATGCAGCAAAAGCTGTACTCAAAAGGGAAATTTATAAACATAAATGCATATATCAAAAAAGAATAAAGAGCTAAAATTGAAGACCTAACTGCACACATGGAGGAATTGGAAAAACAACAATAAACTAACCACAAAGGAAGTAGAAAAAAGGAAATAACAAAGATTAGAGCAGAAATAAAAGAAATAGAAAATAAGAAAGAACTAGAAAAAATAAACAACAACCAAAGGTGGTTTTTCGAGACGATCAATAGAATTGACACCTCCTTTGCCAGACTAACAAAGAAAAAGAGAGAGCAGATGCAAATACACAAAATAAGAAATGAAGAAGGGGATATCACCACTTACCCCACAGAAAAAAAGAGTATCATAAGAGATACTTTGAAAAATTATATGCCAACAAGAATGATAATTTAGAGAAAACAGACAAATTCCTAGAAACTCACAAGCAGCTTACATTGATGAAAGATGAAATTGATTAGCTCAACAGTCCAATTACAAGTAAAGAGATAGATCATTCATCAAAAACCTCCCAAATAAGAAGAACCCAGGACCAACTGGCTTCACAGGTGAATTCTACAAAACATTCCAGAAAGAGCTAACAGCAATCCTGCTTAAGATCTTTCAAAAAATAGAAGTAGAAGGAACATTGCCTAACTCATTCTATGATGCCAACATTATCCTAATACAAAAGCCAAACAAAGATGCCACAAGAAATGAAAATTACAGACTAATCTCTCTAATGAACCTGGATGCTAAAATCCTCAAGAAAATGCTTTCTAAAGGCATTCAAAAACATATCAAATGAATTATACGCTACGACCAAGTGGGTTTCATCCAGGGTGTGCAAGGATGGTTCAACATAAGAAAATCAATCAATGTAATACACCACATAAATAGACTGAAAGAAAAAAAATCACATGATCATCTTTATAGATGCAGAAAAAGAATTTGACAAAATACAACACTCTTTCTTGATAAAAACACAGCAAAAGACAGGAATAGTAGAAAACTTTCTGGATATGATAAAGGGTATTTATGAAAAACCCACAGCTAACATCATCTTCAATGGTGATATCTTAAAAGCCTTCCTTCTGAGATTGGGAACAAGACAAGGATGTCCACTATCACCACTCCTATTTAACATTGTCTTAGAGTATTTTCTCGAGCACTGAGGCAAGAAAAAGATATAAATGGCATCCAAACTGGAAAGGAAGAAGCAAAAATTTCACTATTTGCAGATGACATGATCCTATATACAGAAAACCCTGAGAAATCTACAACAAAGCTTCTAGAACTTATAAATGAGTTCAGTAAAGTCACAGGCTATAACATCAATGCTCAAAAATCAGTAACATTTCTGTACACCAATAACAAGCAATCTGATGAGGAAATCAAGAAAAAAAATACCATTTACAATAATAGCTAAAAGAATAAAAAACCTAGGAATAAATTTATGTAAAGATGCAAAGGACTTATATACAGAAAGCTACACAACAGTGTTAAAGGAAATCAAAGAAGTCTTAAATAAATGGAAGAATATTTCCTTTTCATGGATAGGAAGACTAAACATCCTCAAGATGTCTATCCTACCAAAAGAAATCTACACATTTAATGCAATCTCAATAAAAATTAACACTGTATTTTTTAATGAATTGGAAAAAGTAATTACAAAATTTATTTGGAAGGGTAAGAAGCCCCTAATTGCCAAAAACATATTGAAACAGAAAAATGAAGTTGGAGGTATCACACTACCTAACTTTAAAACATACTACAAAGCGACAGTGGTCAAAACTGCATGGTATTGGCACAAGGATAGACATACTGACCAATGGAACAAAATTGAGAGTTCCAATATAGATCCTTGCATATACAGCCATCTGATATTCAACAAGGACACCAAGCCCACTAAGTTGGGAGAATATGGCCTCTTCAACAAATGGTGCTTGGATAACTGTATATTCACATCCAAAAGAATGAGAGAGGAACACCATCTCACACCTTATACAAAAATCAACTCAAGATGGATCAAAGATCTAAATATAAGAGCCAAGACCATAAAGACCTTGGAAGATATGGTTGGGAAGCATTTACAGGACCTTGTAATAAATGGTTTCGTGAACTTCACACCCAAAGCACCAGCAGCAAAATAAAAAAATAGATAAATGGGATCTCCTCAAAAGTAAAAAACTTCTGCACTGTAAAGGATGTTACCAAGAAAGTAAAAAGGCAGCCTAACCAATGGGAGAAAATATTTGGCAACCATATATCTGATAGAAGCCTAATATCCTCCATATATAAAGAAATTCTACACCTTGAAAATATAAAGAGAAACAACCCATTTAAATATAGGCAAGTGACCTGAAAAGACACTTCTCCAAGGAAGAAATACAAATGGTCAAAAAACACATAAAAAGATGCTTGACATCACTAGCTATTTGGGAAATGCAAATCAAAAGTAAAACGGGATACCATCTTACACTCATTAGAATGGCAGCTTTAAAAAAAACATCAGACTATAAATGTTGGAGAGGATGTGGAGCAATGGAAACATTCATCCCCTGCTGGTGGGAATGTAGAATGTTCCAGCCACTACAGAGGACAGTTTGTTGGTTCCACAAAAAATTAAATATAGAGCTTCCATATGATCCAGTGAGTCCACTGCTCTGTATATACCCTGAAGATTTGAAAGCAAAGACACGAACAGATATATGCACACCAGTGTTCATAGCGACATTGTTCACTATTGCCAAAAGTTGGAATCAACCCAAGTGCCCACCAACAGATGAATGGATAAACAAAATGTGGTACATACATACAATGGAATATTACTCAGCTGTAAGGAGGAATAAAGTGCTAACACATGGAGTAACATGGATGAATCCTAAAGACCTTATGTTGAGTGTAGCAAGCCAGGCATTGAAGGATGAACAGTATATGATCTCATTGATATGAATTAAAGAATTTGAGCAGTCTCCAAGAGATATGGCCTGTAAGATAGGTTTGCAAGAAATAGAAAGAGAAGAGAAGGTTTTGAGCCATCACCCATACGTACGTAATCTATGGTGAAGTGATACAGTGTAGTTGCGTATTGAAGTGATAGGACAGGAGGGTAGTGATATTATTGGGTTAGGTGGTGCAGAGTAGACAGGTGGGTAGATTGAAAAGGGTGGCTTAGAAGGTTCAGGATTCTGGGGGGAGGGTTGAGAGAAGGACCAGGTGAACACTGGGGATTTTTGGGTATGAGGTTGAAAGAACAGAGTTGGGAATGCTCTTATGGCAATATGACAAGGAAGAGTCAATGGTTTAGGGTGTTGGTTGGGGGGACATTTGGGACAGGGCACACCTAGAGCAGGCTTCTAGGGAGTATGTGAGTGTTCATTCTGCCATTATGTGTTGTATCAGTGGATGGAGACCCAAATAATGAGCAGGAAGGGGTTGGACTCCCATCTTCGAGAGAACCGATTTGTTCAGAAATAGGCAGGAGTCTCTCAAGAGCAAGTGTGGCTCCTAATAGGGGAGCACAGATTAGTGTGTCAAGACCTCTTGTTGCATGTAATTAAGAAACTTGTCATCCAATGAGACAAGTCATCGAGGGCCCGGGGGGATGGGGTGGGAGGAATAGAATAGATTAAACAGGGGGTATTTAGTGGTCAGTGGAAATATTTTTCTTTACAATACAGTGATGGACTCAGGACATGGTAAACATCATCAAAATTTATAAAAGTGTACAGTCTAAAATGTAATCCATAATGAAAACCATTGACAATTTTTAGTAGCTATGTTTCACTATTTGTATATCAGTTATAACAATGCAACCATCCACATATAAAAAAGGTATTAATATGGAGGGGAGGAAAGGGGGAGGATATTGGGTATATGAGAGTCTCCTGTATTTTATGACTTTGCTGTGACCTAAAGCTTCTTTGAAAACAAAATGAAAAATGGTGAGACACTGGGGACTGAGAGGGAGAAGGTACCATGGTATAGACTGGACACCAAATATTGCAGTGAAGAAAGGCAAGAGGTCAAAAATTTTTAAAAATATTTTTCATTTTTTTTAATATCCCAAACTTTTAATTTTATTTTATTTTTAGTTTTTTAAAATTTTATTTATTTTGTCTCTTACATTTAAACTTATTATTATTATTTCATTTTCCTATTAATTGTATTAAGCTATTGTAATGGCTTCATCATTGAAGAAGCTTTGGATCACAGAAGTTACAACTGGGGTGGGGGTGGATCATTGGTGTGGGGTATCAGGGATGGGGGATGCATGGGAGGAAGTTCACTTGAGCATAAATATAATGTATATAAAAATGTTGAAATATTCACAGGGCATTGTCACAGTAGGTGGAGAATCACTCAATAAATGAGAGAATACTGAATTCCCATCCTGGAGAGTTCTGCCACATCCTCCAAGGGAGCAGCAATAGTTCCCCAAGTGCAGGGGCAGCAAAGGAGGATGATCCACTGATGGGCCCTTGATATTGGTGATTAGCCTTGTGAGTCTTTGCTCTTGAAATTGAAACTTAGCCTGTTGTTATGGGGTGCCTAAGGGTTGCCTCCTGAGAGACTCCTTGCTCAAAGTTGGCCTCTCTCTAAGCCAAACTCAGCATATGAATGCATTACCTTCCTACCAGCGTGGGACATCACCCCCGGGGATGAGCCTCCCTGGCAATGACGGATTGCTATCAAGTGCCAACTGGCAATGCAACTGGAAAAAGACCTTGAATAAAAGGGGGAAAAGGTAAAGACAAACGAGTTTATATGGCTAAGACACTTCAAAAGGAGTCGGGAGTTCATCCCAGAGGTAACGTTTATGCACATCTCAGTAGGATCTCTTCGAATTCCAAAGTGTATATCACCCCAAATAGTGGAGCTCCTGTAGACTCTGGAGACAACCCAGGTCCTGTCAGAGTGGATAGCTCCAGAGTTTGGTGCCTTTCCAGTGGGCCCTACTTTGGAGTTTGTGCTCCTGAAAGTCACAGAGTAGGACTCAACTATGTCTTCCCTACACATTGCTCATCTTTCCATTCTATTCAAGCCTATACTTGGTGTTGGAGTTTGTAGGTGTACATCCAGAGATTTGAGTCTTTGGGCTGTCCTTGTACCAGCTGGGCCTGGAACCGTGGTGGAGCAGCATCTCCTACTCTTCAGCTCATTGGATTCACCCAGGACAACTGGTGGGGTGATGATGATGGACAAAGGCCATCCCAGGGAATGGAGAGAGTCTGCAGCTGCAGGTAGGATAATCCCATCCATCTTTCCCATGGGATATAAGCCCCCTCCCAACTGAAGGTGGAGTGGATATCACCATCCCAGACTCCTCAGGATGGTGGCAAGAGCTATGGTCTAGAGTGGACTTACTGGTATTCTACTATAGACATATTTTGATTCAAGCAATGGAAGGAATTTCAACATTGATGTGGAGCCAGTGGCCCCTGGAGGCTCTGGGGTCAGGGAGAGGGAAAAGCAGTTGTAATACAGGGGCTTTTTTGGGACTTGGGAATTGTCCTGAGTGACATTGCAATGACAGATATAGGCCATTTTGTATCATCATATAACATGCAGAACCGTGTGGGAGAGAGTGTGGTCTACAATATGAACTATTGTCCATGCTTAATGTCAAAGCCCCAGGATATGTTTATTAATTTCAATTAATGTGGCACACTAATGAAGGATGTTTACGTGGAAGGTTGTGGGAGGTGTGGGAGGTAGGGTGTATCGGAATCCCTATATTTTTTGTGTAACATTTATATGATCTAAGTATCTTTAAAAATAATTTTTTTAAAGAAGACTTTTTTTTAAAAAAAGGAATAGGTTTAAAAACAGTAGGTTTTTTAGCCCCCTTTCTGTGAAGAATCATGAGTGCAGCTTGATAGCTTTGGTCCAGAATCTACTCTAGGCACTCCCAAGGGCTCTGTGATTCCTGGGATGGCAGGAGCCATAGCAGCCAAACATTCCTGGAGATTAGCTTGAGCACTTCAGTTTGGGTAACAGTGTAGTTGGTCTTGGACCCTAGAACACAAGGGGTTCTGGGAACCATGTCAATAACTCTGAACATCCACCAAGACTTAAGTGCTTGGGTGCTTCGGTTCAGAGAGCAGCTAAATGTCCCCCAAGAATTAGTGGAACAGCTGCTTCAGTTTGCCTAACTGCTCCCATCTCCAACAAATTTTTCTTGAGTGCTTTGGTCTGAATCTGGGATTCAGGTATCACCCAAATTTAGGTTGGCCATAGGGATGCTCACTGGTAGGGTTCTGGATAAAATTCTCAGGACACTGAGACCAGAGCAGCAGGTCCAAATGATTTGGAGTGGTAAGTTTTAGTTAAGACTTGGACTCTGGGACACTGGGTCAGTCAACTTAAAGGCAATCCTTCATTCTTCCTAGAATAATGGACGTAGTCTCTCATCTACCAACATTCTTCCCATAGGGGTGTCTTCTCAGGGATTGAGAAAAAATTTGCCTAATGCTGTTCTACATGGCCACCGTAAGCCAAAAGCAGCCTCTGAATGGGACCTCGAATTCCAGTTAAACCTGTATAAGAAAAATGAGAGGACAGATAGATCTGAATGCCAGAAAACACAAAGTCATTTCTCTCTAAAGGAGATGAGGAGATGCACATCAAACTTCCATTAACTCCCTTTTAAAAACAGCCTCCTCAAACTCAGTTGTTCCTAATAAGGGGAGTGAATGGGGATCAAGATCTAGGCCATTTATTAAACTCCTCGCATGCCATCAATTAAAAAGTTCCTAGAAACTGCTAAAGGTAAAAAATTATCTCTTCTGTTTTAATCTGTGCTTAAATTTGTATTTAACTTTTAAATCTGTGTTTAACTTTGCCAGTGTGATTGTGCCTAGGAATTCAAATTTATGGATATAACAGTGAGTTCTGTGTTTCTGTGTCAAACTATCTATTCATGTCTGCCTATTTGTTTAGTATATATCTTCATACTTTGGGATGGTAATATTAAATTAACAAATGATAATTCTTAAAAGAGCTCTATTCAGAATGTAAAATCAAATATGTGATTATACATGTGAATAAGTATCCCTGGAGCCCAAATTAGGCTGAGCAAGATGGAAAGGTCATATAGAAATCTAAATATAAAAACCATTGGAAAGGGAAAATATTTTTCCTAAGTTCTTTAACTTGTCTGACCCTAGGGCTCTCTCTTTGCAAGAGCTGTGGGGAAAGGGTGAGGTGTAACAGAATAAAACCCTATTTTCTAGATTGGGGAATTAAGAATCACTTTGTCCTGTAATTTCCAATTTAAAACTTTTAACAGGCTTAAATAAGGGTGGTTAATAATCCTATTACCAAATTTCAATAAGTAAAAAGTCCTTGAAAGCTATGGAAAGATCTTTTAAAATTAACAATTATAATTATTCCAGAAACTAGCAGTCAGTATGCTTTTAAGATTATTCACAGTTTCAATTTTATTTAACTTATGTGTTATCTCCCTAGGTTTATAAAATACCAATTAAATAAATTAACATTATATGTATTAATCTTTAAGGTGATGAAAGCTGTTCATGTCTAATGAAATAAAAAATGTAGACCTGCACTCTTTTAAATGAATAAAGTAAACTTCATTGGTTGAAATTAACAGGCTATGTGGTTATAAGCATTTTAAGGAGTTTATATAAGCATCTTCTAAACTGAAGGATTTAAGTGGCTAATTCCAGGAAGGCATTATTAATTAGAAACCTAAATTGATATTAATAATAAAAGTAACTTCATAATAGGGAAATATTTTGGAGGTCACTTCAATCTACATATTCAAGTAGTGGTAAGGAAAGATAATCTTGATTCCATTGGGAATCTTAGATTTTCATAAATTAATGGAAAAATTAGTTTTTCCTGTACTGCTAAAGTAAAATATCTGTTAATTAACATCTTCATGAGGTAGAAGTGAAAAGCAAAGTACTAAAAAATTAAGTTCATTTGATATGCTATAAAATGCACTGGAAGTGTTAGAAAGTGTATAAAAATCAAGAGATAGACTTCAGTATTGTCAAATTCTCTTGTGCATTCAAACCAGGCCTTCAATATACTGCATTTTGCCTCTCCATTTGAATTATTGGCTATATGCCTAATGATTTTGATATTTTTTCTATTGTAGGTCATATGCAGAGGGATACTGAACATGTTAAAAGTCCTGGTAAATTTCATGTTCTAAGTACTTCATGAACTGCTTAACCCAGGTCTCCCTCCTAGCCTTTATTCCAGAATCTGCCCCACTCATACTTTTGGGAGGACTGGCAAATCCACATGTCATTATGTCAGAACTAAGAAAATAAACAGCAAATGAGGTTCCTAGCTCCTTCAAGATGGTCAGTCATCCTCACCCAGGACATGTAAACCAGGTTCTGATCAAAACCACGCAAGAAAAAAAGCTGCATTCACAATTAGAGCCAAAATGGAGGGAGACTTACTCTGTAGTTCTGATCACTCCCACAGCTGTTAAAGTTAACGAAATTGCCAGCTGGGTGCACTTATCTTGAGTGAAGCCAGCTACCCAAGGAAGTGCCAGCTCACCAGAAGCACCTGATGGTAATAGGAGTGCCAGTCATTGGATGACCTGAAATATATCTTCAAGAAACAAAGCTAAGTAAGTACTGTCTGTGTTAAAGCTAGCTCTTCCCTCTAACTCTAGCCCAAATACCTGTTTCTAGGGGGGAAGGCAAGAGAGACACCTCTTAATAAACATGTCTGCTTTCATTTCCTGTAGTTTCTCTCCATACAATAACTAAAATGGAAATGTCTCTTCTCATTCCTCTCTTCCACCATGGGAAACTTGGATTGGCAATTTATACCAAACCCCATCATCTACTACAATCACTCCCTAGAGCTAGCTAACAGCATAAAATAAACTAGCCATGCTTTAGAAGCTGTAAGACAGCAAATGGACTTTCTTGTTGCTGTGATGCTGAAACATCACAGGGCACTTAACATGCTACCAGCATCACAGGGAGGAACATGTCTATTCCTTAAGGATGAATGCTATCTCTATGTAAACCACACCGAACTAGTCCTAAACAGCACTCAAAACCTGCAAAATAAGGCACACCAATTTTGGGAAGATTTAGCCTTTAGAAATACCTAGTCTTTTCTACTCCTGTGGTCCAGTATCCTTTTAGTTGGAACATATATCCTCCAAATTCTAATTAAGTTTATTTCTTCCAGAATCAATGCTTTGTTAGCCATATGGGGACTTCATCCAGCTTCACCCACGGTGCCAAATTTGTCTTCCCCCAATGGTGGTAGAATAGCAAGTGGGTTTTATACCTTGTTAGGTAGGGCTTACTGCCCCTAACCAGTAGGAAGTAATTACAGAAAACTGACTGTCGTGCTCTGGCACCCCTTTAAGAAAAAAGTTGTACACCCTCTGAGGGAGGAGTTGAGGCAGTCCAGATTAGGAAATAAAGAAACAAATCTGGGACCTGGCAGAAAAACACAGCCATGAAACAAATGGCCACGGAGACCCCACAAGATGGCTGCTGGAAGAACCCCATGAGAACCCCCATTCAGAACAGGATTTCATCTGGGATCAAGGAAAAGCCCTGCATATTCTCAAGGGGACTTATCATTGTACCCTCTTGGGGGATTGATGGGTGTAGTAACCAATCAAAACAGCAAACAGCTGGGTTTCCTCTCCCTACATTAGCAAAGGGGCAGAATAAAAATGGTTTAAAAAGCAAGCACAGAGAATAAATTGCCTAATATGCCCTTTCTCTCTATGCCTGGACCAACATGTAAGTAGACTTGGAGATTTGTAATCTGTAAATCAGTCCTTTTTAGCCTTTTTTAAAACCTTTTTTGCCCTTTTTCCCTTTCTCTGGTTGAATTAGCCCACAAGTATAACTGGGACACATAATCTGTTATTTTCTTTCTCTTCACACATTTTCTTAATAAACTACTGGCCTAACTAAACTGGCATGTACTTAAAATTCTTTTTTGTAGCATAGCCAAGAACCTAGAGAAAATCCGGCATCATGAATAAAAAGTTTCGTTTCTATAACTGCGTAACCTTTAACTCATAACAGGACACTCTGAGGTATTCTCCCTTGTCTTATCACCAATGCCTTATCAAGATTTAGTTAATTCTTAACAACCCCTTCAAAGCCCCTTTGTTTAGTTTAGTCTGGGGGATTTACAAATGTTTAACTTAAGTTTTGCTAGTTAAACTCATTATCTTAAATGGAGTGAACTTTTTGCAACTTTATGTGTCACCCCATCCAAAATTTGTCAGTTAATGGATGTTAATTAAGCAATTTACAAAGCAGTTTGTAACCTCTAACCCAGTGCTTACCTCAGTAAGTCTTGGAGGCCTGTGATTACACACTTCCAATTAAACAAATCAATCAATAGCCCTTAATATCTCAACACCACTAACCCAACCCTCCTTTGTTTTATTTTCATAAAAACTCAGTTTCTTCAAATTGAGGAAAATTGATGTGAGAATTTTCTCCTAGACTCCTTGCTTGCACAATGCAATAAAGACTCTTTATCTCTTTGATATCCTGATGTCTCAAGATTGGCTTTGAATGCATCAGGTTGATTAGCAGGTGTTTTGCCCAGCAAAAAGAATCTACAGAATGGGAGAAAATCATTGCAAAACATATATCTGATATGGGTTTAACAACCAGAGTATATAAAGAAGTACCACAACACAATAAAAGGACAAATAATCCAATTAACAAATGGGCAAAGGCCTTGAATAGAAATTTCTCCAAAGAAGATGTACAATAATCACATTACATATAAAAATTACCTCAAAATAACTAGTCATAACTGAAATGCAAATAAAAGCCACATAAGATACAACTTCATACACACTGGGATGGCTATTATTTCAAAAACAGAAAATAACAAGGTTGACAAGGATCTAGAAAAACTGTAACTTGTTAGGAATTGAATCATGTCTTCCACAAATGATATGCTAAAGTCATAATCCCAGTTCCTGTGGGTGGGAACCTATTTGCAATTATGCCCTTTGAAGATATTATTAGTTAAGATGTGGTAAAACTTCACAGGGGAAGTCATTGATCCAATATAGCTTAAGTTCTTCAAGCAAAGTAAGTTAGACAGAGAAGTGGGAAAGCAGAAAAGGCCTGAAATAAGAAAAACTAGAGAGAAGCAGAACTTGTGATGGAGGATTGTCATCACCAGAAATCTACAGCCTTGCTGACACCTTGATTTTGAACTCCTAGATTCCAAAACTATGAGTCAATATATTCCTGTTATTTAAGGCAACCCATTATGTGGTATTTATCATAACAACCTTGGTGAACTAAGACTAACTCCAACCCTCCCCATAGTAAGATTCCTTGGTGTTCTATCCACTAGGGAATAGTGCACTGAGTAGTACATCTCCAGCTTTAAAGTTCATAGAAAATACTTGGGGATATTGCTAAAATATATGTGTGTATGTGAGGGGGTTTTTATACAGGAACTCCCTATACTTACAGTGTAATTTTTCTGTAAATCTAAAATTTCTCTAACAATAAATTTTATTATAAATTTTAAAAAACAATAAAAATATAAATGCTGATTTAGTAAATCTGGATGGGGAATGAGATTTTACATTTGTATTATGCTCATGGATGATGCTCATGCTACTGAACTAAGGTTCACCTTTTAAGCATCAAATAAATAAAGCTGGTTGCTTTTTCTGGTTATGGCGAATAGGTGCTTCTCAAATTCTGCCTTTCTTAAGATAGCTATGCAATGGTTCTTATTCTTATGTTATATTTTTGAAGAGTTACAATATGTGGCTCCCTATAGGGAATGAGTTGTAGATTTTGACGTTGAATGAAGTGGACTTCACATAACAATAGGCGAAAAGGATACAGTGGGCAACCCAGGGAGCTCATGTCTTTTCTGCATTGGGCAGTTGCTACTGCAAGCTTAGTGTGGGTCAGATTTTTAAACTTTTTAAAGAGAAGCCTGATATTTATATTTTACATTAAGTCTTCTGATTTTGAAATGTTTACTTGTTGGTAACTCAATTTATTTTTAAAATGCTGGAAAGCCACGATTCTTCTGCTTTCCTAGATATGTTCGATAATCTTGAATTCTATCTTATTTTGTGATATACGTATGTAAAAAGTCATCATCCACGTGCATTTAAAAGTTACAATTCATTAAAGTGTAAAATTAAGATTTGTATATCTTACTGTATGTGAGTTACATCATAATTTAAAATTGAGAACATAAAAACCTTGCATTGGACTGAGCACACCAACCAAAAGATTGTTGTTGTCTCTAGAAATGGAGACAGAAGGAATGAGGTTGACATTACCTGTATTTCCAACACTGTTACTTTGAAGAAAGAAAGAGCAGGATCAAATGTGGAAAAATAAGTATTTCAATTCAATGGTGCCTATATTTCTGCTTTATTATTTTATGTATGTTTGAAATATTTTATAATGAGATATTTTAATATTACAAAACAAAAGACTATGAAGACAATTGCATGGGCCAAACAAAACCCCTCAGAAGTTATTAAAGCATTTTGTTGGTCTTCCTAAAGGCCTGCATTGCTTTTGGGTTAGGAATATTTGCTGCCCTGACCCAGCTTTCCCACATGCTTCACTAAGTCATGCTCCTTCCTTGCCACAGCTGTATTGTGATGCTATGCATAGTGAGTTGTGCCTAACTAAACCCTGTGCCATACAACCAACTCAGTCCTGTTTCCAATATGCCCCTTGTCACTTAATGGATCATTATCCTTACATCCTAAACTGTAAAGTTGAAATATTAACCATAATTTGAAAGCATGTGTATTGAGTCCAAAATTCAGAACCATTAAAGAAAGGGATTCTCAGACTCTGAAAGAAATATAGTGTAATGGTTAAAGTCACTGTATTAGAATACTAATTCCTACCACTTAGTTGTAATCCTTGGGTAAATTAGTTTCCAAGAAACAATTCACCATTTGCATCATGAAAATGATAATAGTAGCTACTTATTTGGGATTATGAGGATATTAAAATCACAGAACATCTGGTACATAACTATCCAATAGTCATTACCTATTATTAAGTTATTAACATTGGGTGGGATATTTCTTTAAATATTTCTTAAATCATGCATTAAGTCTGAAGTCACCCATTATTCAATTGGTAGCTGGCCAGCAAGCCTCAAAAGGAAAATATTTCAACTCTGATCCAAGTAGCAAATGTTATCAAACATTGTCATAGGTATTTCAGCAGGCACTGAAGCAGTAAAAAAAATTGTATCCTGCCTTCAAGAAGCCCACCTCTTTCTGTCTTTTGTGAAAGACCACAAACTGATAAAGCAAATCTCAGGAGAAAGGTGATTCACAGACGATTCCAGTTGGTTCATTTACTCCCTGACTTAAGCTTTAGAACCACAGGAGAGAAAGGGACTATGCCCCTACCTTTGACAGTGGTGTTACCAGGGCAGTCTGATTTGTTGGCATGGAAGAGATGATGTTTGGGAATTCTTGCCTAAAGTAATCCTCCAAGGAGCATCAACATGCTGGCTGCTGAGAAACACAAAAAGTTCTTTAGTAATGATTAATTAAGATGTAATGGATGAAGACAGATCCAAGAAAATCCATTTCAAAAGGACATATAATTTAACTACTTTTTAGTTGGACATTCTTTGTCTTTTAAGCCAGAAGAATTAAGTCTCTGTACCTGAAATTCTAATTCTCCCACGCTCTGTTTTACAGATAGGGCATTCTGATAAATCACTGAGACACATAGGTGCCTGAAATGCAGAGAGGAGCTAATTATCCTGAGAGTGCATTTCATACATGGGACTCTCCTTATATTTCAGGAGATGCACTCTTTCAGCATTTCTGCAGTGTTCAGTGAGAACCTCCACATATCTCCTGAGCCCCCATCCCTTATATTGGTCTATAATTCCTGTGCTACTTACCACAAGCTGCCTACAGATTACAGATTAAAATCAGATTAAAATACAGATTACAAATTAAAATACAGATTAAAATCAAAATGGGAAGAAGCACATCAGACATAGTCTGGGGAAGTACCAAATATATAATGTCATTTGTCCTGTCAATGTAGAATTTTTGACATGTTATTTTCCTGGCATCAATATATGAGTATATGCATGGAGTATTGCCAACCAGGGAAGTTTACCAAAGGCTTTACTGCCTGGATTCATCACTGAATGTCAATCACATACTGCCTGAATAGCTGACCGTTACTTTCCATTCCGTCCCAGAGATCAGGAGACCTTTAGTCTCCAGTTCCTTCAGAGGCAGAACTGATAATGCATAGGCTGAAACTCCCATCATACATCACATTATTAGATTGTCCTTTAGCCAGAGACTCCAGGCAAAGATACTCCCATAAGGCAAGTCATCTCAGGGACCTAAAAATCACCTCCCAGTTGCCAATGTCAAAGGCTAGACTTCTCTTTGTATAAGAATAATTGTTTACTACACAAGTGCTCTTCCACCCTGACTTCCACACTCTCCAAAATAAAATACTCTTCTTCAGGGCACACAAAGTTATTTGTGAACTGGGCATCCCTTCCCAGCACTCCAGCCTCATTGCCGCTTGCTGACTTACACCCTGCATTTCAGACAGACCATCCATTTACACACCATGCTTTCCCACAACCTGCCATCTTTTTACATTGCAAACTCATCTGGGCTTCAATATTGATCCCTGCCATGACCTGTTCAGGAAACTTTTCCTGAAAATTGCAAGAGGTATGAGCACACTTCTGCCAGTTGTATACACTTCCAGTACTTCCAGAACATCTGAGTTATATTGTAAAGCCAGACATTTAATTTTTACTTGAATCTCCCATCTTTTTGCTTGTTTGTTTAATTTTTATTAATTAGTTAAAAAACCATTAAAAGAAATCATAAAATATTGCAATAATTCCCTCTCTCCATAGGCCACCCCTGTTAACCAGTTTCTTTTGTATTCTTTTATTCATACAAATACAAAAGCATATATACACCAAACACACACACACACACAATACTTTTTTATGCAGATGTTAACCTTTTTTAAACTTATTTTTGCATATTAGTAAACAATTAAAAAATTTTAAAATGAGGTTCAAACAAAACACATTTGTTCACCTGGGTTAGGAATCACCTAAGCATGTGCCTTATGACCCACTATAATTAAAGTTCCCTGAAAACAGGGGTTGTGCATTGGTTGGCATCTCTTTTAATACCTAGTACTTTGCCTTATACACAATTGGCACTCAATATATACAACACACATCCATTTAAACATTTATTAGGTACCTACTCTGTGCTTAAACCTGCATCTGTCCAAGCTTTCAGGTAAAATGTTTTTTGGGCAAACTTGGAGAGAATACAAGGGGTACCTATGTGACTTGTTCTTTCTCATGCTCTATAGGAACACACCCAGAACCATATGTCTACAGGTTCATAACTTGCCTTCCTCCCAAATTTTATGGGTTTCCTTGGTCTAACAAATGAACAATAATAGCAGTTCACTGCTGGTTGTCTGGCTTGCACTAATTGGGCATCTGCTTGTGATGATGTTCTAACCCCTATAGACTGCTTACACCAGTATCCCCAAGGTAGCAGTCATTTCCAAGAGCAGAGTTTCTATTTCTTGGTCTCCATAGGGCAAAACATGCGAGTTTGGGAATAGCAACCATGGCACCATCATGGTGTATTGATTCATTCTGAGGCACTAGACAGGGAGGGTTGGCTACTGGAAGGAATAAGCCTGTTTCTTTTTTATTTTCAAATCTTTTTATTTGCAATTTGATCTCATTTCAATTACTTTATGTGTACATGCATACATATAAAACAACCATTATTTCACTTGACACTTATAGTCACAAAATTTCTATTATATTTTTTTCTTATATCTGGTTCTACCAACACGGGCATCTATAATTATCAGAACAAATACATGGAATAAGAAGCAAAATATTTTTTTGTTTTTCCTTATTGTGGGTTTACAGAACAATCATACATAAAATACTGGATTTGCATTTACCACCCTATCGACACCTTGCAATGGTATGGAACATTTGTTACAATTGATGATAGCACATTCTTATAATTGTACTATAAACCATAAGTCATGATTTAATTTTTATTCTATAGCCATATATACACTCTAACATTTCCCATTTTAATCACCTTCAGATATATTTTTCAGTTGTTGGTTACAGTCACAATGCTGTGCTACCATCACCATTATCCACTACCAAAATGTTTTCATCATTCCAAATAACTCTGAACATGATAAGCCTTAACTTTCCATTCCTTATCCCC